>JBBPBR010000423.1:0-44279 GCA_037974775.1 Cicer pinnatifidum
CATCCAATGACACAAATGAATTTATTGGATGCACAAGATTGGTTAAAAACCCTAATTGGACAAGAGTAAGCCTAGGGAGGACGAAAATGAACTAAATGTTCATCCAATGACACAAATGAACTTATTGAATGCACAAGATTGGTTAAAAACCCTAATCGGACAAGAATAAGCCTAGGGAGGACGAAAATGACCTAAATGTTCGTCCTATGACACAAACACACCTATTGGATGCACAAGATTGCATAAAAACCCTAATTGGACAAGAATAAGACTAGGGAGGACGAAAATGACCTAAATGTTCCTCCAATGACACAAACACACCTATTGGATGCACAAGATTGCATAAAAACCCTAATTGGACAAAAATAAGCCTAGGGAGGACGAAAATGACCTAAATAATCATCCAATGACACAAATGAACTTATTGGATGCACAAGATTGGTTAAAAAACCCTAATTGGACAAGAATAAGCCTAGGGAGGACGAAAATGACCTAAATGTTCGTCCAATGACACAAACACACCTATTGGATGCACAAGATTGCATAAAAACCCTAATTGGACAAGAATAAGCCTAGGGAGGACGAAAATGACCTAAATGTTCATCCAATGACACAAATGAATTTATTGGATGCACAAGATTGGTTAAAAACCCTCATTGGACAAGAATAAGCCTAGGGAGGACGAAAATGACCTAAATGTTCATCCAATGACGCAAATGAACTTATTGAATGCACAAGATTGGTTAAAAACCCTAATCGGACAAGAATAAGCCTAGGGAGGACGAAAATGACCTAAATGTTCGTCCAATGACACAAATGAACTTATTGGATGCACAAGATTGCATAAAAACCCTAATTGGACAAGAATAAGACTAGGGAGGACTAAAATGACCTAAATGTTCATCCAATGACACAAATGAACTTATTGGATGCACAAGATTGGTTAAAAACCCTAATTGGACAAGAAAAAGCCTAGGGAGGACGAAAATGACCCAAATGTTCGTCCAATGACACAAACAACCTATTTGATGCACAAGATTGCATAAAAACCCTAATTAGACAAGAATAAGACTAGGGAGGACGAAAATGACCTAAATGTTCCTCCAATGACACAAACACACCTATTGGATGCACAAGATTGCATAAAAACCCTAATTCGACAAGAATAAGACTAGGGAGGACGAAAATGACCTAAATGTTCATCCAATAACACAAATGAACTTATTGGATCCACAAGATTGGTTAAAAACCCTAATTGGACAAGAATAAGCATAGGGAGGACGAAAATGACCTAAACGTTCATCCAATGACACAAACCCACATATTGGATGCACAAGATTGCTTAAAACCCTAATTGGACAAGAATAAGACAAGGGAGGACGAAAATGACCTAAATGTTCATCCAATGACACAAATGAACTTATTGGATGCACAAGATTGGTTAAAAACCCTAATTGGACAAGAATAAGCCTAGGGAGGACGAAAATGACCTAAATGTTCGTCCAATGACACAAACACACCTATTGGATGCACAAGATTGCATAAAAACCCTAATTGGACAAGAATAAGCCTAGGGAGGACGAAATGACCTAAATGTTCATCCAATGACACAAATGAACTTATTGGAAGCACAAGATTGGTTAAAAACTCTAATTGGACAAAAATAAGCCTAGGGAGGACGAAAATGACCTAAATAATCATCCAATGACACAAATGAACTTATTGGATGCACAAGATTGGTTAAAAACCCTAATTGGACAAGAATAAGCCTAGGGAGGACGAAAATGACCTAAATGTTCGTCCAATGACACAAACAAACCTATTGGATGCACAAGATTGCATAAAAACCCTAATTCGACAAGAATAAGACTAGGAAGGACGAAAATGACCTAAATGTTCCTCCAATGACACAAACACACCTATTGGATGCACAAGATTGCATAAAAACCCTAATTGGACAAGAATAAGACTAGGGAGGACGAAAATGACCTAAATGTTCATCCAATGACACAAATGAACTTATTGGATGCACAAGATTGGTTAAAAACCCTAATTGGACAAGAATAAGCCTAGGGAGGACGAAAATGACCTAAATGTTCGTCCAAATTGGACAAGAATAAGACTAGGGAGGACGAAAATGACCTAAATGTTCATCCAATGACACAAATGAACTTATTGGATGCACAAGATTGGTTAAAAACCCTAATTGGATAAGAATAAGCATAGGGAGGACGAAAATGACCTAAACGTTCATCCAATGACACAAACCCACATATTGGATGCACAAGATTGCTTAAAACCCTAATTGGACAAGAATAAGACTAGGGAGGACGAAAATGACCTAAATGTTCATCCAATGACACAAATGAACTTATTGAATGCACAAGATTGGATAAAAACCCTAATCGGACAAGAATAAGCCTAGGGAGGACGAAAACGACCTAAATGTTCTTCCAATGACACAAACACACCTATTGGATGCACAAGATTGCATAAAAACCCTAATTGGACAAGAATAAGACTAGGGAGGACGAAAATGACCTAAATGTTCATCCAATGACACAAATGAACTTATTGGATGCACAAGATTGGTTAAAAACCCTAATTGGACAAGAATAAGCATAGGGAGGACGAAAATGACCTAAACGTTCATCCAATGACACAAACCCACATATTGGATGCACAAGTTTGCTTAAAACCCTAAATTGGACAAGAATAAGACTAGGGAGGACGAAAATGACCTAAAAGTTCATCCAATGACACAAATGAACTTATTGGATGCACAAGATTGGTTAAAAACCCTAATTGGACAAGAATAAGCCTAGGGAGGACGAAAATGACCTAAATGTTCGTCCAATGACACAAACACACCTATTGGATGCACAAGATTGCATAAAAACCCTAATTGGACAAGAATAAGACTAGGGAGGACGAAAAAGACCTAAATGTTCCTCCAATGACACAAACACACCTATTGGATGCACAAGATCGCATAAAAACCCTAATTGGACAAGAATAAGACTAGGGAGGACGAAAATGACCTAAATGTTCATCCAATGACACAAATGAACTTATTGAATGCACAAGATTGGTTAAAAACCCTAATCGGACAAGAATAAGCCTAGGGAGGATGAAAATGACCTAAATGTTCGTCCAATGACACAAACACACCTATTGGATGCACAAGATTGCATAAAAACCCTAATTGGACAAGAATAAGACTAGGGAAGACGAAAATGACCTAAATGTTCATCCAATGAGACAAATGAACTTATTGGATGCACAAGATTGGTTAAAAACCCTAATTGGACAAGAATAAGCCTAGGGAGGACGAAAATGACCTAAATGTTCGTCCAATGACACAAACACACCTATTGGATGCACAAGATTGCATAAAAACCCTAATTGGACAAGAATAAGACTAGGGAGGACAAAAATGGCCTAAATGTTCTTCCAATGACACAAACACACCTATTGGATGCACAAGATTGCATAAAAACCCTAATCGGACAAGAATAAGAATAGGGAGGACGAAAATGACCTAAATGTTCCTCCAATGACACAAACACACCTATTGGATGCACAAGATTGCATAAAAACCCTAATTGGACAAGAATAAGACTAGGGAGGACGAAAATGACCTAAATGTTCATCCAATGACACAAATGAACTTATTGGATGCACAAGATTGGTTAAAAACCCTAATTGGACAAGAATAAGCCTAGGGAGGACGAAAATGACCTAAATGTTCGTCCAATGACACAAACACACCTCTTGGATGCACAAGATTGCATAAAAATCCTAATTGGACAAGAATAAGACTAGGGAGGACGTAAATGAGCTAAATGTTCCACCAATGACACAAATGAACTTATTGGATGCACAAGGTTGGTTAAAAACCCTAATTAGAAAAGAATAAGCCTAGGGAGGACGAAAATGACCTAAATGTTCAACCAATGACACAAATGAACTTATTGGATGCACAAGGTTGGTTAAAAACCCTAATTGGACAAGAATAAGCCTAGGGAGGACGAAAATGACCTAAATGTTCGTCCAATGCAACAAACACACCTATTGGATGCACAGGATTGCATAAAAACCCTAATTGGACAAGAATAAGCCTATGGAGGACGAAAATGACCTAAATGTTCGTCCAATGACACAAACACACCTATTGGATGCACAAGATTGCATAAAAACCCTAATTGGACAAGAATAAGCCTAGGGAGGACGAAAATGACCTAAATGTTCATCCAATGACACAAATGAACTTATTGGATGCACAAGATTGGTTAAAACCCCTAATTGGACAAGAATAAGCCTAGGGAGGACGTAAATGACCTAAATGTTCATCCAATGACACAAACACACATATTGGATGCACAAGATTGCTTAAAACCCTAATTGGACAAGAATAAGACTAGGGATGACGAAAATGACCTAAATGTTCATCCAATGACACAAATGAACTTATTGGATGCACAAGATTGGTTAAAAACCCTAATTGGACAAGAATAAGCCTAGGGAGGACGAAAATGACCTAAATGTTCGTCCAATGACACAAACACACCTATTGGATGCACAAGATTGCATAAAAACCCTAATTGGACAAGAATAAGCCTAGGGAGGACGAAAATGACCTAAATGTTCATCCAATGACAAAAATGAACTTATTGGAAGCACAAGATTGGTTAAAAACCATAATTGGACAAAAATAAGCCTAGGGAGGACGAAAATGACCTAAATAATCATCCAATGACACAAATGAACTTATTGGATGCACAAGATTGGTTAAAAACCCTAATTGGACCAGAATAAGCCTAGGGAGGACGAAAATGACCTAAATGTTCGTCCAATGACACAAACACACCTATTGGATGCACAAGATTGCATAAAAACCCTAATTGGACAAGAATAAGACTAGGGAGGACGTAAATGACCTAAATGTTCCACCCATGACACAAATGAACTTATTTGATGCACAAGGTTGGTTAAAAACCCTAATTGGACAAGAATAAGCCTAGGGAGGACGAAAATGACCTAAATGTTCAACCAATGACACAAATGAACTTAATGAATGCACAAGGTTGGTTAAAAACCCAAATTGGACAAGAATAAGCCTAGGGAGGACGAAAATGACCTAAATGTTCGTCCAATGACACAAACACACCTATTGGATGCACAGGATTGCCTAAAAACCCTAATCGGACAAAAATAAGCCTAGGGAGGACGAAAATGACCTAAATGTTCGTCCAATGACACAAACACACCTATTGGATGCACAAGATTGCATAAAAACCCTAATTGGACAAGAATAAGACTAGGGAGGACGAAAATGACCTAAATGTTCCTCCAATGACACAAACACACCTATTGGATGCACAAGATTGCATAAAAACCTAATTCGACAAGAATAAGACTAAGGACGACGAAAATTACCTAAATGTTCATCCAATGACACAAATGAACTTATTGGATGCACAAGATTGGTTAAAAACCCTAATTGGACAAGAATAAGCCTAGGGAGGACGAAAATGACCTAAATGTTCGTCCAATGACACAAACACACCTATTGGATGCACAAGATTGCATAAAAACCCTAATTGGACAAGAATAAGACTAGGGAGGACGAAAATGACCTAAATGTTCCTCCAATGACACAAACACACCTATTGGATGCACAAGATTGCATAAAAACCCTAATTGGACAAGAATAAGACTAGGGAGGACGTAAATGACCTAAACGTTCCACCAATGACACAAATGAACTTATTGGATGCACAATGTTGGTTAAAAACCCTAATTGGACAAGAATAAGACTAGGGAGGACGAAAATGACCTAAATGTTCATCCAATGACACAAATGAACTTATTGGATGCACAAGATTGGTTAAAAACCCTAATTGGACAAGAATAAGCCTAGGGAGGACGTAAGTGACCTAAATGTTCATCCAATTACACAAATGAACTTATTGGATGCACAAGATTGGTTAAAAACCCTAATTGGACAAGAATAAGCATAGGGAGGACGAAAATGACCTAAATGTTCATCCAATGACACAAACACACATATTGGATGCACAAGATTGCTTAAAACCCTAATTGGACAAGAATAAGACTATGGATGACGAAAATGACCTAAATGTTCATCCAAAGACACAAATGAACTTATTGGATGCACAAGATTGCATAAAACCTAATTCGAAAAGAATAAGACTAGGGAGGACGAAAATGACCTAAATGTTCATCCAATGACACAAATGAACTTATTGGATGCACAAGATTGGTTAAAAACCCTAATTGGACAAGAATAAGCATAGGGAGGACGAAAATGACCTAAATGTTGATCCAATGACACAAACACACATATTGGATGCACAAGATTGCTTAAAAGCCTAATTGGACAAGAATACGACTAGGGATGACGAAAATGACCTAAATGTTCATCCAATGACACAAATGAACTTATTGGATGCACAAGATTGGTTAAAAACCCTAATTGGACAAGAATAAGCCTAGGGAGGACGAAAATGACCTAAATGTTCGTCCAATGACACAAACACACCTATTGGATGCACAAGATTGCATAAAAACCCTAATTGGACAAGAATAAGCCTAGGGAGGACGAAAATGACCTAAATGTTCATCCAATGACACAAATGAACTTATTGGATGCACAAGATTGGTTAAAAACCCTAATTGGAAAAGAATCTGCCTAGGGAGGACGAAAATGACCTAAATGTTCAACCAATGAAAAAAATGAACTTATTGGATACACAAGGTTGACTAAAAACCCTAATTGGACAAGAATAAGCCTAGGGAGGACGAAAATGACCTAAATGTTCGTCCAATGACACAAACACACCTATTGGATGCACAAGATTGCATAAAAACCCTAATTGGACAAGAATAAGACTAGCGAGGACGAAAATGAACTAAATGTTCCTCCAATGACACAAATGAACTTATTGGATGCATAAGGTTGGTTAAAAACCCTAATTGGACAAGAATAAGCCTAGGGAGGACGAAAATGACCTAAATGTTCAACCAATGACACAAATGAACTTATTGGATGCACAAGATTGGTTAAAAACCCTAATTTGAGAAGAATAAGCCTAGGGAGGACAAAAATGACCTAAATGTTCAACCAATGACACAAATGAACTTATTGGATGCACAAGGTTGGTTAAAAACCATAATTGGACAAGAATAAGTCTAGGGAGGACGAAAATGACCTAAATGTTCGTCCAATGACACAAACACACCTATTGGATGCACAAGATTGCATAAAAACCCTAATTGGACAAGAATAAGCCTAGGGAGGACGAAAATGACCTAAATGTTCATCCAATGACACAAATGAACTTATTGGATGCACAAGATTGGTTAAAAACCCTAATTGGATAAGAATAAGCATAGGGAGGACGAAAATGACCTAAATGTTCATCTAATGACACAATCACACATATTTGATGGACAAGATTGCTTAAAACCCTAATTGGACAAAAATAAGACTAGGAAGGACGAAAATGACCTAAATGTTCCTCCAATGACACAAACACAACTATTGGATGCACAAGATTGGTTAAAAACCCTAATTGGACAAGAATAAGCATATGGAGGAAGAAAATGACCTAAATGTTCATCCAATAACACAAACACACATATTGGATGCACAAGATTGCTGAAAACCCTAATTGGACAAGAATAAGACTAGGGAGGACGAAAATGACCTAAATGTTCATCCAATGACACAAATGAACTTATTGGATGCACAAGATTGGTTAAAAACCCTAATTGGACAAGAATAAGCCTAGGGAGGACGAAAATGACCTAAATGTTCATCCAATGACACAAATGAACTTATTGGATGCAAAAGATTGGTTAAAAACCCTACTTGGACAAGAATAAGCCTAGGGAGGACGAAAATGACCTAAATGTTCATCCAATGACACAAATGAACTTATTGGATGCACAAGATTGGTTAAAAACCCTAATTGGACAAGAATAAGCCTAGGGAGGACGAAAATGACCTAAATGTTCGTCCAATGACACAAACACACCTATTGGATGCACAAGATTGCATAAAAACCCTAATTGGACAAGAATAAGCCTAGGGAGGACGAAAATGTCCTAAATGTTCATCCAATGACACAAATGAACTTATTGTAAGCACAAGATTGGTTAAAAACCCTAATTGGACAAGAATAAGCATAGGGAGGACGAAAATGACCTAAATGTTCATCCAATGACACAAACACACATATTGGATGCACAAGATTGCTTAAAACCTTAATTGGACAAGAATAAGACTAGGGAGGACGAAAATGACCTAAATGTTCATCCAATGACACAAATGAACTTATTGGATGCACAAAATTGGTTAAAAACCCTAATTAGACAAGAATAAGCCTAGGGAGGAAAAAAATGACCTAAATGTTCATCCAATGACACAAATGAACTTATTGGATGCACAAGATTGGTTAAAAACCCTAATTGGACAAGAATAAGCCTAGGGAGGACGAAAATGACCTAAATGTTCGTCCAATGACACAAACACACCTATTGGATGCACAAGATTGCATAAAAACCCTAATTAGACAAGAATAAGACTAGGGAGGACGAAAATGACCTAAATGTTCCTCCAATGACACAAACACACCTATTGGATGCACAAGATTGCATAAAAACCCTAATTCGACAAGAATAAGACTAGGGAGGACGAAAATGACCTAAATGTTCATCCAATAACACAAATGAACTTATTGGATCCACAAGATTGCTTAAAACCCTAATTGGACAAGAATAAGACTAGGGAGGACGAAAATGACCTAAATGTTCATCCAATGACACAAATGAACTTATTGGATGCACAAGATTGGTTAAAAACCCTAATTGGACAAGAATAAGCCTAGGGAGGACGAAAATGACCTAAATGTTCGTCCAATGACACAAACACACCTATTGGATGCACAAGATTGCATAAAAACCCTAATTGGACAAGAATAAGACTAGGAAGGACGAAAATGACCTAAATGTTCGTCCAATGACACAAATGAACTTATTGGATGCACAAGATTGGTTAAAAACCCTAATTGGACAAGAATAAGCATAGAGAGGACGAAAATGACCTAAACGTTCATCCAATGACACAAACCCACATATTGGATGCACAAGATTGCTTAAAACCCTAATTGGACAAGAATAAGACTAGGGAGGACGAAAATGACCTAAATGTTCATCCAATGACACAAATGAACTTATTGGATGCACAAGATTGGTTAAAAACCCTAATTGGACAAGAATAAGCCTAGGGAGGACGAAAATGACCTAAATGTTCGTCCAATGACACAAACACACCTATTGGATGCACAAGATTGCATAAAACCCTAATTGGACAAGAATAAGCCTTGGGAGGACGAAAATGACCTAAATGTTCATCAAATGACACAAATGAACTTATTGGATGCACAAGATTGGTTAAAAACCCTAATTGGACAAGAATAAGCCTAGAGAGGACGAAAATGACCTAAATGTTCATCCAATGACACAAATGAACTTATTGGATGCACAAGATTGGTTAAAAACCCTAATTGGACAAGAATAAGCCTAGGGAGGACGAAAATGACCTAAATGTTCGTCCAATGACACAAACACACCTATTGGATGCACAAGATTGCATAAAAACCCTAATTGGACAAGAATAAGACTAGGGAGGACGTAAATGACCTAAATGTTCCACCAATGACACAAATGAACTTATTGGATGCACAAGGTTGGTTAAAAACCCTAATTGGAAAAGAATAAGCCTCGGGAGGACGAAAATGACCTAAATGTTCATCCAATGACACAAACCCACATATTGGATGCACAAGATTGCTTAAAACCCTAATTGGACAAGAATAAGACTAGGGAGGACGAAAATGACCTAAATGTTCATCCAATGACACAAATGAACTTATTGGATGCACAAGATTGGTTAAAAACCCTAATTGGACAAGAATAAGCCTAGGGAGGACGAAAATGACCTAAATGTTCGTCCAATGACACAAACACACCTATTGGATGCACAAGAATGCATAAAAACCCTAATTGGACAAGAATAAGACTAGGGAGGACGAAAATGACCTAAATGTTCATCCAATGACACAAATGAACTTATTGGATGCACAAGATTGGTTAAAAACCCTAATTGGACAAGAATAAGCATAGGGAGTACGAAAATGACCTAAATGTTCGTCCAATGACACAAACCCACATATTGGATGCACAAGATTGCTTAAAACCCTAATTGGACAAGAATAAGACTAGGGAGGACAAAAATGACCTAAATGTTCATACAATGACACAAATGAACTTATTGGATGCACAAGATTGGTTAAAAACCCTAATCGGACAAGAATAAGCCTTGGGAGGACGAAAATGACCTAAATGTTCGTCCAATGACACAAACACACCTATTGGATGCACAAGATTGCATAAAAACCCTAATTGGACAAGAATAAGACTAGGGAGGACGAAAATGACATAAATGTTCGTCCAATGACACAAACACACCTATTGGATGCACAAGATTGCATAAAAACCCTAATTGGACAAGAATAAGACTAGGGTGGACGAAAATGACCTAAATGTTCCTCCAATGACACAAACACACCTATTGGATGCACAAGATTGCATAAAAATCCTAATTCGACAAGAATAAGACTAGGGAGGACGAAAACGACTTAAATGTTCCTCCAATGACACAAACACACCTATTTGATGCACAAGATTGCATAAAAACACTAATTGGACAAGAATAAGACTAGGGAGGACGTAAATGACCTAAATGTTCCACCAATGACACAAATGAACTTATTGGATGCACAAGGTTGGTTAAAAACCCTAATTGGACAAGAATAAGACTAGGGAGGACGAAAACGACCTAAATGTTCATCCAATGACACAAATGAACTTATTGGATGCACAAGATTGGTTAAAAACCCTAATTGGACAAGAATAAGCCTAGGGAGGACCTAAATGACCCAAATGTTCATCCAATGACACAAATGAACTTATTGGATGCACAAGATTGGTTAAAAACCCTAATTGGACAAGAATAAGCATAGGGAGGACGAAAATGACCTAAATGTTCATCCAATGACACAAACACACTTATTGGATGCACAAGATTGCTTAAAACCCTAATTGGACAAGTATAAGACTAGGGATGACGTAAATGACCTAAATGTTCATCCAATGACACAAATGAACTTATTGGATGCACAAGATTGGTTAAAAACCCTAATTGGACAAGAATAAGCCTAGGGAGGACGAAAATGACCTAAATGTTCATCCAATGACACAAATGAACTTATTGGATGCACAAGATTGGTTAAAAACCCTAATTGGACAAGAATAAGCCTAGGGAGGACGAAAATGACCAAAATGTTCATCCAATGACACAAATGAACTTATTGGATGCACAAGATTGGTTAAAAACCCTAATTGGACAAGAATAAGGTTAGGGAGGACGAAAATGACCTAAATGTTTGTCCAATGACACAAACACACCTATTGGATGCACAAGATTGCATAAAATCCCTAATTGGACAAGAATAAGACTAGGGAGGACGAAAATGACCTAAATGTTCCTCCAATGACACAAACACACCTATTGGATGCACAAGATTGCATAAAAACCCTAATTGGACAAGAATAAGACTAGGGAGGACGAAAATGACCTAAATGTTCATCCAATGACACAAATGAACTTATTGGATGCACAAGATTGGTTAAAAACCCTAATTGGACAAGAATAAGCCTAGGGAGGACGAAAATGACCTAAATGTTCATCCAATGACACAAATGAACTTATTGTATGCACAAGATTGGTTAAAAAACCCTAATTGGACAAGAATAAGCATAGGGAGGACGAAAATTACCTAAATGTTCATCCAATTACACAAACACACTTATTGGACGCACAAGATTGCTTAAAACCCAAATTGGACAAGAATAAGCCTAGGGAGGACGAAAATGACCTAAATGTTCGTCCAATGACACAAACACACCTATTGGATGCACAAGATTGCATAAAAACCCTAATTGGACAAGAATAAGACTAGGGAGGACGAAAATGACCTAAATGTTCATCCAATGACACAAATGAACTTATTGGATGCACAAGATTGGTTAAAAACCCTAATTGGACAAGAATAAGCACAGGGAGGACGAAAATGACCTAAACGTTCATCCAATTACACAAACCCACATATTGGATGCACAAGATTGCTTAAAACCCTAATTGGACAAGAATAAGACTAGGGAGGACGAAAATGACCTAAATGTTCATCCAATGACACAAATGAACTTATTGGATGCACAAGATTGGTTAAAAACCCTAATTGGACAAGAATAAGCCTAGGGAGGACGAAAATGACCTAAATGTTCGTCCAATGACACAAACACACCTATTGGATCCACAAGATTGCATAAAAACCCTAATTGGATAAGAATAAAACTATGGAGGACGAAAATGACCTAAATGTTCCTCCAATGACACAAACACACCTATTGGATGCACAAGATTGCATAAAAACCCTAATTCGACAAGAATAAGACTAGGGAGGACGAAAATGACCTAAATGTTCATCCAATGACACAAATGAACTTATTGGATGCACAAGATTGGTTAAAAACCCTAATTGGACAAGAATAAGCCTAGGGAGGACGAAAATGACCTAAATGTTCGTCCAATTACACAAACACACCAATTGGATGCACAAGATTGCATAAAAACCCTAATTGGACAAGAATAAGACTAGGGAGGACGAAAATGACCTAAATGTTCCTCCAATGACACAAACACTCCTATTGGATGCACAAGATTGCATAAAAACCCTAATTGGACAAGAATAAGACTAGGGAGGACGAAAATGACCTAAATGTTCATCCAATGACACAAATGAACTTATTGAATGCACAAGATTGGTTAAAAACCCTAATCGGACAAGAATAATCCTAGGGAGGACGAAAATGACCTAAATGTTCTTCCAATGACACAAACACACCTATTGGATGCACAAGATTGCATAAAAACCCTAATTGGACAAGAATAAGACTAGGGAGGACGAAAATGACCTAAATGTTCCTCCATTGACACAAACACACCTATTGGATGCACAAGATTGCATAAAAACCCTCATTCGACAAGAATAAGACTAGGGAGGACGAAAATGACCTAAATGTTCCTCCAATGACAAAAACACACCTATTGGATGCACAAGATTGCATAAAAACCCTAATTGGACAAGAATAAGACTAGGGAGGACGAAAATGACCTAAATGTTCATCCAATGACACAAATGAACTTATTGGATGCACAAGATTGGTTAAAAACCCTAATTGGACAAGAATAAGCCTAGGGAGGACGAAAATGACCAAAATGTTCATCCAATGACACAAATGAACTTATTGGAAGCACAAGATTGGTTAAAAACCCTAATTGGACAAGAATAAGCTTAGGGAGGACGAAAATGACCTAAATGTTCGTCTAATGACACAAACACACCTATTGGATGCACAAGATTGCATAAAATCCTTAATTGGACAAGAATAAGACTAGGGAGGACGAAAATGACCTAAATGTTCCTCCAATGACACAAACACACCTATTAGATGCACAAGATTGCATAAAAACCCTAATTGGACAAGAATAAGACTAGGGAGGACGAAAATGACCTAAATGTTCATCCAATGACACAAATGAACTTATTGGATGCACAAGATTGGTTAAAAACCCTAATTGGACAAGAATAAGCCTAGGGAGGACGAAAATGACCTAAATGTTCAACCAATGACACAAATGAACTTTATTGGATGCACAAGGTTGGTTAAAAACCCTAATTGGACAAAAATAAGCCTAGGGAGGACGAAAATGACCTAAATGTTCGTCCAATGACACAAACACACCTATTGGATGCAAAGGATTGCATAAAAATCCTAATTGGACAAGAATAAGCCTAGGGAGGACGAAAATGACCTAAATGTTCGTCCAATGACACAAACACACCTATTGGATGCACAAGATTGCATAAAAACCCTAATTGGACAAGAATAAGCCTAGGGAGGACGAAAATGACCTAAATGTTCATCCAATGATACAAATGCACTTATTGGATGCACAAGATTGGTTAAAAACCCTAATTGGACAAGAATAAGCCTAGGGAGGACGAAAATGACCTAAATGTTCATCCAATGACACAAATGAACTTATTGGATGCACAAGATTGGTTAAAAACCCTAATTGGACAAGAATAAGCCTAGGGAGGACGAAAATGACCAACATGTTCATCCAATGACACAAATGAACTTATTGGATGCACAAGATTGGTTAAAAACCCTAATTGGACAAGAATAAGCCTAGGGAGGACGAAAATGACCTAAATGTTCGTCCAATGACACAAACACACCTATTGGATGCACAAGATTGCATAAAAACCTAAATGGACAAGAATAAGCCTAGGGAGGACGAAAAGGACCTAAATGTTCGTCCAATGACACAAACACACCTATTGGATGCACAAGATTGCATAAAAACCCTAATTGGACAAGAATAAGACTAGGGAGGACGAAAATGACCTAAATGTTCCTCCAATGACACAAACACACCTACTGGATGCACATGATTTCATAAAAACCCTAATTGGACAAGAATAAGACTAGGGAGGACGAAAATGACCTAAATGTTCATCCAATGACACAAATGAACTTATTGGATGCACAAGATTGGTTAAAAACCCTAATTGGACAAGAATAAGCCTAGGGAGGACGAAAATGACCTAAATGTTCGTCCAATGACACAAACACACCTATTGGATGCACAAGATTACATAAAGACCCTAATTGGACAAGAGTAAAACTAGGGAGGACGAAAATGACCTAAATGTTCATCCAATGACACAAATGAACTTATTGGATGCACAAGATTGGTTAAAAACCCTAATTGGACATGAATAAGCCTAGGGAGGACGAAAATGACCTAAATGTTCGTCCAATGACACAAACACACCTATTGGATGCACAAGATTGCATCAAAACCCTAATTGGACAAGAATAAGACTAGGGAGGACGAAAATGACCTAAATGTTCCTCCAATGACACAAACACACCTATTGGATGCCCAACATTGCATAAAAACCCTAATTCGACAAGAATAAGACTAGGGAGGACAAAAATGGCCTAAATGTTCCTCCAATGACACAAACACACCTATTGGATGCACAAAATTGCATAAAAACCCTAATTGGACAAGAATAAGACTAGCGAGGACGAAAATGACCAAAATGTTCATCCAATGACACAAATGAACTTATTGGATGCACAAGATTGGTTAAAAACCCTAATTGGACAAGAATAAGCCTAGGGAGGACGAAAATGACCTAAATGTTCGTCCAATGACACAAACACACCTATTGGATGCACAAGATTGCATAAAAACCCTAATAGGAAAAGAATAAGACTAGGGAGGACGAAAATGACCTAAATGTTCCTCCAATGACACAAACACACCTATTGGATACCCAACATTGCATAAAAACCCTAATTCGACAAGAATAAGACTAGGGAGGACGACAATGGCCTAAATGTTCCTCCAATGACACAAACACACCTATTGGATGCACAAGATTGCATAAAAACCCTAATTGGACAAGAATAAGACTAGGGAGGACGAAAATGACCTAAATGTTCATCCAATGACACAAATGAACTTATTGGATGCACAAGATTGGTTAAAAACCCTAATTGGACAAGAATAAGCCTAGGGAGGACGAAAATGACCTAAATGTTCGTCCAATGACACAAACACACCTATTGGATGCACAAGATTGCGTAAAAACCCTAATTGGACAAGAATAAGACTAGGGAGGACGAAAATGTCCTAAATGTTCATCCAATGACATAAATGAACTTATTGGATGCACAAGATTGGTTAAAAACCCTAATTGGACAAGAATAAGCATAGGGAGAACGAAAATGACCTAAATGTTCGTCCAATGACACAAACCCAAATATTGGATGCACAAGATTGCTTAAAACCCTAATTGGAAAAGAATAAGCCTAGGGAGGACGAAAATGACCTAAATGTTCATCCAATGACACAAATGAACTTATTGGATGCACAAGATTGGTTAAAAACCCTAATTGGACAAGAATAAGCCTAGGGAGGACGAAAATGACCTAAATGTTCGTCCAATGACACAAACACACATATTGGATGCACAAGATTGCATAAAAACCCTAATTGGACAAGAATAAGACTAGGGAGGACGAAAATGACCTAAATGTTCATCCAATGACACAAATGAACATATTGGATGCACAAGATTGGTTAAAAACCCTAATTGGACAAGAATAAGCCTAGTGAGGACGAAAATGACCTAAATGTTCATCCAATGACACAAATGAACTTATTGGATGCACAAGATTGGTTAAAAACCCTAATTGGACAAGAATAAGCCTAGGGAGGACGAAAATGACCTAAATGTTCATCCAATGACACAAATGAACTTATTGGATGCACAAGATTGGTTAAAAACCCTAATTCGTGAAGAATAATCCTAGGGAGGACGAAAATGACCTAAATGTTCATCCAATGACACAAACACACCTATTGGATGCACAAGATTGCATAAAAACCCTAATTGGACAAGAATAAGACTAGGGAGGACGAAAATGACCTAAATGTTCATCCAATGACACAAATGAACTTATTGGATGCACAAGATTGGTTAAAAACCCTAATTGCACAAGAATAAGCCTAGGGTGGACGAAAATGACCTAAATGTTCGTCCAATGACACAAACACACCTATTGGATGCACAAGATTGCATAAAAACCCTAATTGGACAAGAATAAGACTAGGGAGGACGAAAATGACCTAAATGTTCCTCCAATGACACAAATGAACTTATTGGATGCACAAGATTGGTTAAAAACCCTAATTGGACAAGAATAAGCCTAGGGAGGACGAAAATGACCTAAATGTTCGTCCAATGACACACAAACACACCTATTGGATGCACAAGATTGCATAAAAACCCTAATTGGACAAGAATAAGACTAGGGAGGACGAAAATGACCTAAATGTTCATCCAATGACACAAATGAACTTATTGGATGCACAAGATTGGTTAAAAACCCTAATTGGACAAGAATAAGCCTAGGGAGGACGAAAATGACCTAAATGTTCGTCCAATGACACAAACACACCTATTGGATGCACAAGATTGCATAAAAACCCTAATTGGATAAGAATAAGACTAGGGAGGACGAAAATGACCTAAATGTTCATCCAGTGACACAAATGAACTTATTGGATGCACAAGATTGGTTAAAAACCCTAATTGGACAAGAATAAGCCTAGGGAGGACGAAAATGACCTAAATGTTCGTCCAATGACACAAACACACCTATTGGATGCACAAGATTGCATAAAAACCCTAATTAGACAAGAATAAGACTAGGGAGGACGAAAATGACCTAAATGTTACTCCAATGACACAAACACACCTATTGGAAGCACAAGATTGCATAAAAACCCTAATTCGACAAGAATAAGACTAGGGAGGACGAAAATGACGTAAATGTTCACCCAATGACACAAATGAACTTATTGGATCCACAAGATTGGTTAAAAACCCTAATTGGACAAGAATAAGCATAGGGAGGACGAAAATGACCTAAACGTTCATCCAATGACACAAACCCACATATTGGATGCACAAGATTGCTTAAAACCCTAATTGGACAAGAATAAGACTAGGGAGTACGAAAATGACCTAAATGTTCATCCAATGACACAAATGAACTTATTGGATGCACAAGATTGGTTAAAAACCCTAATTGGACAAGAATAAGCATAGGGAGGACGAAAATGACCAAAATGTTTGTCCAATGACACAAACCCACATATTGGATGCACAAGATTGCTTAAAACCCTAATTGGACAAGAATAAGACTAGGGAGGTCGAAAATGACCTAAATGTTCATCCAATGACACAAATGAACTTATTGGATGCACAAGATTGCATAAAAACCCTAATCGGACAAGAATAAGACTTGGGAGGACAAAAATGACCTAAATGTTCGTCCAATGACACAAACACACCTATTGGATGCACAAGATTGGTTAAAAACCCTAATTGGACAAGAATAAGACTAGGGAGGACGAAAATGACCTAAATGTTCCTCCAATGACACAAACACACCTATTGTATGCACAAGATTGCATAAAAACCCTAATTGGACAAGAATAAGACTTGGGAGGACGAAAATGACCTAAATGTTCATCCAATGACACAAATGAACTTATTGGATGCACAAGATTGGTTAAAAACCCTAATTGGACAAGAATAAGCCTAGGGAGGACGAAAATGACCTAAATGTTCGTCCAATGACACAAACACACCTATTGGATGCAAAAGATTGCATAAAAACCCTAATTGGATAAGAATAAATCTAGGGAGGACGAAAATGTCCTAAATGTTCCTCCAATGTCACAAACACACCTATTGGATGCACAAGATTGCATAAAAACCCTAATTCGACAAGAATAAGACTAGGGATGACGAAAATGACCTAAATGTTCATCCAATGACACAAATGAACTTATTGGATGCACAAGATTGGTTAAAAACCCTAATTGGACAAGAATAAGCCTAGGGAGGACGAAAATGACCTAAATGTTCGTCCAATGACACAAACACACCTATTGGATGCACAAGATTGCATAAAAACCCTAATTGGATAAGAATAAAACTAGGGAGAACGAAAATGACCTAAATATTCCTCCAATGACACAACCACACCTATTGGATGCACAAGATTGCATAAAAACCCTAATTCTACAAGAATAAGACTAGGGAGGACGAAAATGACCTAAATGTTCCTCCAATGACACAAACACACCTATTGGATGCACAAGATTGCATAAAAACCCTAATTGGACAAGAATAAGACTAGGGAGGACGTAAATGACCTAAATGTTCATCCAATGACACAAATGAACTTATTGGATGCACAAGATTGGTTAAAAAACCTAATTGGACAAGAATAAGCCTAGGGAGGACGTAAATGACCTAAATGTTCATCCAATGACACAAATGAACTTATTGGATGCACAAGATTGGTTAAAAACCCTAATTGGACAAGAATAAGCCTAGGGAGGACGAAAATGACCTAAATGTTCATCCAATGACACAAATGAACTTATTGGATGCACAAGATTGGTTAAAAACCCTAATTGGACAAGAATAAGCCTAGGGAGGACGAAAATGACCTAAATGTTCGTCCAATGACACAAACACACCTATTGGATGCACAAGATTGTATAAAAACCCTAATTGGACAAGAATAAGACTAGGGAGGACGAAAACGACCTAAATGTTCATCCAATGACACAAATGAACTTATTGGATGCACAAGATTGGTTAAAAACCCTAATTAGACAAGAATAAGCCTAGGGAGGACGTAAATGACCTAAATGTTCATCCAATGACACAAATGAACTTATTGGATGCACAAGATTGGTTAAAAACCCTAATTGGACAAGAATAAGCATAGGGAGGACGAAAATGACCTAAATGTTCATCCAATGACACAAACACACATATTGGATGCACAAGATTGCTTAAAACCCTAATTGGAAAAGAATAAGACTATGAATGACGAAAATGACCTAAATGTTCATCCAATGACACAAATGAACTTATTGGATGCACAAGATTGGTTAAAAACCCTAATTGGACAAGAATAAGCCTAGGGAGGACGAAAATGACCTAAATGTTCGTCCAATGACACAAACACACCTATTGGATGCACAGGATTGCATAAAAACCCTAATTGGGCAAGAATAAGCCTATGGAGGACGAAAATGACCTAAATGTTCGTCCAATGACACAAACACACCTATTGGATGCACAAGATTGCATAAAAACCCTAATTGGACAAGAATAAGCCTAGGGAGGACGTAAATGACCTAAATGTTCATCCAATGACACAAATGAACTTATTGGATGCACAAGATTGGTTAAAAACCCTAATTGGACAAGAATAAGCATAGGGAGGACGAAAATGACCTAAATGTTCATCCAATGACACAAACCCACATATTGGATGCACAAGATTGCTTAAAACCCTAATTGGACAAGAATAAGACTAGGGAAGACGAAAATGACCTAAATGTTCCTCCAATGACACAAACACACCTATTGGATGCACAAGATTGCATAAAAACCCTAATTGGACAAGAATAAGACTAGGGAGGACGAAAATGACCTAAATGTTCATCCAATGACACAAATGAACTTATTGGATGCACAAGATTGGTTAAAAACGCTAATGGGACAAGAATAAGCATAGGGAGGACGAAAATGACCTAAACGTTCATCCAATGACACAAACCCACATATTGGATGCACAAGATTGCTTAAAACCCTAATTGGACAAGAATAAGACTAGGGAGGACGAAAATGACCTAAATGTTCATCCAATGACACAAATGAACTTATTGGATGCACAAGATTGGTTAAAAACCCTAATCGGACAAGAATAAGCCTAGTGAGGACGAAAATGACCTAAATGTTCGTCCAATGACACAAACACACCTATTGGATGCACAAGATTGCATAAAAACCCTAATTGGACAAGAATAAGACTAGGGAGGACGAAAATGACCTAAATGTTCCTCCAATGACACAAACACACCTATTGGATGCGCAAGATTGCATAAAAACCCTAATTGGACAAGAATAAGACTAGGGAGGACGAAAATGACCTAAATGTTCATCCAATGACACAAATGAACTTATTGGATGCACAAGATTGGTTAAAAACCCTAATTGGACAAGAATAAGCATAGGGAGGACGAAAATGACCTAAATGTTCGTCCAATGACACAAACCCACATATTGGATGCACAAGATTGCTTAAAACCCTAATTGGACAAGAATAAGACTAGGGAGGACGAAAATGACCTAAATTTTCATCCAATGACACAAATGAACTTATTGGATGCACAAGATTGGTTAAAAACCCTAATTGGACAAGAATAAGCCTAGGGAGGACGAAAATGACCTAAATGTTCGTCCAATGACACAAACACACCTATTGGATGCACAAGATTGCATAAAAACCCTAATTGGACAAGAATAAGCCTAGGGAGGACGAAAATGACCTAAATAATCATCCAATGACACAAATGAACTTATTGGATGCACAAGATTGGTTAAAAACCCTAATTGGACAAGAATAAGCCTAGGGAGGACGAAAATGACCTAAATGTTCGTCCAATGACACAAACACACCTATTGGATGCACAAGATTGCATAAAAACCCTAATTGGACAAGAATAAGCCTAGGGAGGACGAAAATGACCTAAATGTTCATCCAATGACACAAATGAACTTAATGGATGCACAAGATTGGTTGAAAACCCTAATTGGACAAGAATAAGCCTAGGGAGGACGAAAATGACCTAAATGTTCATCCAATGACACAAATAAATTTATTGGATGCACAAGGTTAGTTAAAAACCCTAATTGAACAAGAATAAGCCTAGGGAGGACGAAAATGACCTAAATGTTCGTCCAATGACACAAACACACCAATTGGATGCACAAGATTGCATAAAAACCCTAATTGGACAAGAATAAGCTTTGGGATGACGAAAATGACCTAAATGTTCGTCCAATGACACAAACACACCTATTGGATGCACAAGATTGCATAAAAACCCTAATTGGACAAGAATAAGCCTAGGGAGGACGAAAATGACCTAAATGTTCATCCAATGACACAAATGAACTTATTGGATGCACAAGATTGGTTAAAAACCCTAATTGGACAAGAATAAGCCTAGGGAGGACGAAAATGACCTAAATGTTCATCCAATGACACAAATGAACTTATTGGATGCACAAGATTGGTTAAAAACCCTAATTGGACAAGAATAAGCCTAGGGAGGACGAAAATGACCTAAATGTTCGTCCAATGACACAAACACACCTATTGGATGCACAAGATTGCATAAAAACCCTAATTGGACAAGTTTAAGGCTATGGAGGACGAAAATGACCTAAATGTCCCTCCAATGACACAAACACACCTATTGGATGCACAAGATTGCATAAAAACCCTAATTCGACAAGAATAAGACTAGGGAGGACGAAAATGACCTAAATGTTCCTCCAATGACACAAACACACCTATTGGATGCACAAGATTGCATAAAAACCCTAATTGGACAATAATAAGACTTGGGAGGACGAAAATGACCTAAATGTTCATCCAATGACACAAATGAACTTATTGGATGCACAAGATTGGTTAAAAACCCTAATTGGCCAAGAATAAGCCTAGGGAGGACGAAAATGACCTAAATGTTCGTCCAATGACACAAACACACCTATTGGATGCACAAGATTGCATAAAAACCCTAATTGGACAATAATAAGACTAGGGAGGACGAAAATGACCTAAATGTTCCTCCAATAACACAAACACACCTATTAGATGCACAAGATTGCATAAAAACCCTAATTGGACAAGAATAAGACTAGGGAGGGCGAAAATGACCTAAATGTTCATCCAATGACACAAATGAACTTATTGGATGCACAAGATTGGTTAAAAACCCTAATTGGACAAGAATAAGCCTAGGGAGGACGAAAATGACCTAAATGTTCGTCCAATGACACAAACACACCTATTGGATGCACAAGATTGCATAAAAACCCTAATTGGACAAGAATAAGCCTAGGGAGGACGAAAATGACCTAAATGTTCATCCAATGACACAAATGAACCTATTGGATGCACAAGATTGCTTAAAACCCTAATTGGACAAGAATAAGACTAGGGAGGTCGAAAATGACCTAAATGTTCATCCAATGACACAAATGAACTTATTGGATGCACAAGATTGCATAAAAACCCTAATCGGACAAGAATAAGCCTAGGGAGGACAAAAATGACCTAAATGTTCGTCCAATGACACAAACACACCTATTGGATGCACAAGATTGGTTAAAAACCCTAATTGGACAAAAATATGCCTAGGGAGGACGAAAATCACCTAAATGTTCGTCCAATGACACAAACACACCTATTGGATGCACAAGATTGCATAAAAACCCTAATTGGACAAGAATAAGACTAGGGAGGACGAAAATGACCTAAATGTTCATCCAATGACACAAATGAACTTATTGGATGCACAAGATTGGTTAAAAACCCTAATTGGACAAGAATAAGCATAGGGAGTACGAAAATGACCTAAATGTTCGTCCAATGACACAAACCCACATATTGGATGCACAAGATTGCTTAAAACCCTAATTGGACAAGAATAAGACTAGGGAGGACGAAAATGACCTAAATGTTCATCCAATGACACAAATGAACTTATTGGACGCACAAGATTGGTTAAAAACCCTAATCGGACAAGAATAAGCCTAGGGAGGACGAAAATGACCTAAATGTTCGTCCAATGACACAAACACACCTATTGGATGCACAAGATTGCATAAAAACCCTAATTGGACAAGAATAAGACTAGGGAGGACGAAAATGACATAAATGTTCGTCCAATGACACAAACACACCTATTGGATGCACATGATTGCATAAAAACCCTAATTGGACAAGAATAAGACTAGGGAGGACGAAAATGACCTAAATGTTCCTCCAATGACACAAACACACCTATTGGATGCACAAGATTGCATAAAAATCCTAATTCGACAAGAATAAGACTAGGGAGGACGAAAACGACTTAAATGTTCCTCCAATGACACAAACACACCTATTTGATGCACAAGATTGCATAAAAACCCTAATTGGACAAGAATAAGACTAGGGAGGACGTAAATGACCTAAATGTTCCACCAATGACACAAATGAACTTATTGGATGCACAAGGTTGGTTAAAAACCCTAATTGGACAAGAATAAGACTAGGGAGGACGAAAACGACCTAAATTTTCATCCAATGACACAAATGAACTTATTGGATGCACAAGATTGGTTAAAAACCCTAATTGGACAAGAATAAGCCTAGGGAGGACCTAAATGACCCAAATAATCATCCAATGACACAAATGAACTTATTGGATGCACAAGATTGGTTAAAAACCCTAATTGGACAAGAATAAGCATAGGGAGGACGAAAATGACCTAAATGTTCATCCAATGACACAAACACACTTATTTGATGCACAAGATTGCTTAAAACCCTAATTGGACAAGAATAAGACTAGGGATGACGTAAATTACCTAAATGTTCATCCAATGACACAAATGAACTTATTGGATGCACAAGATTGGTTAAAAACCCTAATTGGACAAGAATAAGCCTAGGGAGGACGAAAATGACCTAAATGTTCATCCAATGACACAAATGAATTTATTGGATGCACAAGATTGGTTAAAAACCCTAATTGGACAAGAATAAGCCTAGGGAGGACGAAAATAACCAAAATGTTCATCCAATGACACAAACACACCTATTGCATGCACAAGATTGCATAAAAATCCTAATTGGACAAGAATAAGCCTAGGGAGGACGTAAATGACCTAAATGTTCCACCAATGACACAAATGAACTTATTGGATGCACAAGGTTGGTTAAAAACCCTAATTGGACAAGAATAAGCCTAGGGAGGACGAAAATGACCTAAATGTTCAACCAATGACACAAATGAACTTATTGGATGCACAAGGTTTGTTAAAAACCCTAATTGAACAAGAATAAGCCTAGGGAGGACGAAAATGACCTAAATGTTCATCCAATGACACAAATGAACTTATTGGATGAACCAGATTGGTTGAAAACCCTAATTGGACAAGAATAAGCCTAGGGAGGACGAAAATGACCTAAATGTTCATCCAATGACACAAATGAACTTATTGGATGCACAAGATTGGTTAAAAACCCTAATTGGACAAGAATAAGCCTAGGGAGGACGAAAATGACCTAAATGTTCGTCCAATGACACAAACACACCTATTGGATGTACAAGATTGCATAAAATCCCTAATTGGACAAGAATAAGACTAGGGAGGACGAAAATGACCTAAATGTTCCTCCAATGACACAAACACACCTATTGGATGCACAAGATTGCATAAAAACCCTAATTGGACAAGAATAAGACTAGGGAGGACGAAAATGACCTAAATGTTCATCCAATGACACAATTGAACTTATTGCATGCACAAGATTGGTTAAAAACCTTAATTGGACAAGAATAAGCCTAGGGAGGACGAAAATGACCTAAATGTTCGTCCAATGACACAAACACACCTATTGGATGCACAAGATTGCATAAAAACCCTAATTGGACAAGAATAAGACTAGGGAGGACGAAAATGACCTAAATGTTCATCCAATGACACAAATGAACTTATTGGATGCACAAGATTGGTTAAAAACCCTAATTGGACAAGAATAAGCATAGGGAGGACGAAAATGACCTAAACGTTCATCCAATGACACAAACCCACATATTGGATGCACAAGATTGCTTAAAACCCTAATTGGACAAGAATAAGACTAGGGAGGACGAAAATGACTTAAATGTTCATCCAATGACACAAATGAACTTATTGAATGCACAAGATTGGTCAAAAACCCTAATCGGACAAGAATAAGCCTAGGGAGGATGAAAATGACCTAAATGTTCTTCCAATGACACAAACACACCTATTGGATGCACAAGATTGCATAAAAACCCTAATTGAACAAGAATAAGACTAGGGAGGACGAAAATGACCTAAATGTTCCTCCAATGACACAAACACACCTATTGGATGCACAAGATTGCATAAAAACCCTAATTGGACAAGAATAAGACTAGGGAGGACGAAAATGACCTAAATGTTCATCCAATGACACAAATGAACTTATTGGATGCACAAGATTGGTTAAAAACCCTAATTGGACAAGAATAAGCATAGGGAGGACGAAAATGACCTAAACGTTCATCCAATGACACAAACCCACATATTGGATGCACAAGATTGCTTAAAACCCTAATTGGACAAGAATAAGACTAGGGAGGATGAAAATCACCTAAATGTTCATCCAATGACACAAATGAACTTATTGAATGCACAAGATTGGTTAAAAACCCTAATTGGACAAGAATATGCCTAGGGAGGTCGAAAATGACCTAAGTGTTCTTCCAATGACACAAACATACATATTGGATGCACAAGATTGCATAAAAACCCTAATTGGACAAGAATAAGACTAGGGAGGACGAAAATGACCTAAATGTTCCTCCAATGACACAAACACACCTATTGGATGCACAAGATTGCATAAAAACCCTAATTGGACAAGAATAAGACTAGGGAGGACGAAAATGACCTAAATGTTCATCCAATGACACAAATGAACGTATTGGATGCACAAGATTGGTTAAAAACCCTAATTGGACAAGAATAAGCATATGGAGGACGAAAATGACCTAAACGTTCATCCAATGACACAAACCCACATATTGGATGCACAAGATTGCTTAAAACCCTAATTGGACAAGAATAAGACTAGGGAGGACGAAAATGACCTAAATGTTCATCCAATGACACAAATAAACTTATTGAATGCACAAGATTGGTTAAAAACCCTAATTGGACAAGAATAAGCCTAGGGAGGACGAAAATGACCTAAATGTTCATCCAATGACACAAATGAACTTATTGGATGCACAAGATTGGTTAAAAACCCTAATTGGACAAGAATAAGCCTAGGGAGGACGAAAATGACCAACATGTTCATCCAATGACACAAATGAACTTATTGGATGCACAAGATTGGTTAAAAACCCTAATTGGACAAGAATAAGCCTAGGGAGGACGAAAATGACCTAAATGTTCGTCCAATGACACAAACACACCTATTGGATGCACAAGATTGCATAAAAACCCTAATTAGACAAGAATAAGACTAGAGAGGACGAAAATGACCTAAATGTTCCTCCAATGACACAAACACACCTATTGGATGCACAAGATTGCATAAAAACCCTAATTCGACAAGAATAAGACTAGGGAGGACGAAAATGACCTAAATGTTCATCCAATAACACAAATGAACTTATTGGATCCACAAGATTGGTTAAAAACCCTAATTGGACAACAATAAGCATAGGGAGGACGAAAATGACCTAAACGTTCATCCAATGACACAAACCCACATATTGGATGCACAAGATTGCTTAAAACCCTAATTGGACAAGAATAAGACTAGGGAGGACGAAAATGACCTAAATGTTCATCCAATGACACAAATGAACTTATTGGATGCACAAGATTGGTTAAAAACCCTAATTGGACAAGAATAAGCCTAGGGAGGACGAAAATGACCTAAATGTTCATCCAATGACACCAATGAACTTATTGGATGCACAAGATTGGTTAAAAACCCTAATTGGACAAGAATAAGCCTAGGGAGGACGAAAATGACCAAAATGTTCATCCAATGAAACAAATGAACTTATTGGATGCACAAGATTGGTTAAAAACCCTAATTGGACAAGAATAAGGTTAGGGAGGACGAAAATGACCTAAATGTTCGTCCAATGACACAAACACACCTATTGGATGCACAAGATTGCATAAAATCCCTAATTGGACAAGAATAAGACTAGGGAGGACGAAAATGACCTAAATGTTCCTCCAATGACACAAACACACCTATTGGATACACAAGATTGCATAAAAACCCTAATTGGACAAGAATAAGACTAGGGAGGACGAAAATGACCTAAATGTTCATCCAATGACACAAATGAACTTATTGTATGCACAAGATTGGTTAAAAAACCCTAATTGGACAAGAATAAGCATAGGGAGGACGAAAATTACCTAAATGTTCATCCAATTACACAAACACACATATTGGACGCACAAGATTGCTTAAAACCCTAATTGGACAAGAATAAGCCTAGGGAGGACGAAAATGACCTAAATGTTCGTCCAATGAGATAAACACACCTATTGGATGCACAAGATTGCATAAAAACCCTAATTGGACAAGAATAAGACTAGGGAGGACGAAAATGACCTAAATGTTCCTCCAATGACACAAATGAACTTATTGGATGCACAAGATTGGTTAAAAACCCTAATTGGACAAGAATAAGCCTAGGGAGGACGAAAATGACCTAAATGTTCGTCCAATGACACAAACACACCTATTGGATGCACAAGATTGCATAAAAACCCTAATTGGACAAGAATAAGTCTAGGGAGGACGAAAATGACCTAAATGTTCATCCAAGGACACAAATGAACTTATTGGATGCACAAAATTGGTTAAAAACCCTAATTGGACAAGAATAAGCCTAGGGAGGACGAAAATGACCTAAATGTTCATCCAATGACACAAATGAACTTATTTGATGCACAAGATTGGTTAAAAACCCTAATTGGACAAGAATAAGCCTAGGGAGGACGAAAATGACCTAAATGTTCGTCCAATGACACAAAGACACCTATTGGATGCACAAGATTGCATAAAAACCCTAATTGGACAAGAATAAGCCTAGTGAGGACGAAAATGACCTAAATGTTCATCCAATGACACAAATGAACTTATTGGATGCACAAGATTGGTTAAAAACCCTAATTGGACAAGAATAAGCCTAGGGAGAACGAAAATGACCTAAATGTTCATCCAATGACACAAACGCACCTATTGGATGCACAAGATTGGTTAAAAACCCTAATTGGACAAGAATAAGCCTAGGGAGGACGAAAATGACCTAAATGTTCATCCAATGACACAAATGAATTTATTGGATGCACAAGATTGGTTAAAAACCCTAATTGGACAAGAATAAGCCTAGGGAGGACGAAAATGACCTAAATGTTCGTCCAATGACACAAATGAACTTATTGAATGCACAAGATTGGTTAAAAACCCTAATTGGACAAGAATAAGCCTAGGGAGGACGAAAATGACCTAAATGTTCAACCAATGACACAAATGAACTTTATTGGATGCACAAGATTGGTTAAAAACCCTAATTGGACAAGAATAAGCATAGGGAGGACGAAAATGACCTAAATGTTCGTCCAATGACACAAACCCACATATTGCATGCACAAGATTGCTTAAAACCCTAATTAGACAAGAATAAGACTAGGGAGGTCGAAAATGACCTAAATGTTCATCCAATGACACAAATGAACTTATTGGATGCACAAGATTGCATAAAACCCTAATCGGACAAGAATAAGACTTGGGAGGACAAAAATGACCTAAATGTTCGTCCAATGACACAAATGAACTTATTGAATGCACAAGATTGGTTAAAAACCCTAATTGGACAAAAATATGCCTAGGGAGGACGAAAATGACCTAAATAATCATCCAATGACACAAATGAACTTATTGGATGCATGAGATTGGTTAAAAACCCTAATTGGACAAGAATAAGCCTAGGGAGGACGAAAATGACCTAAATGTTCGTCCAATGACACAAACACACCTATTGGATGCACAAGATTGCATAAAAACCCTAATTGGACAAGAATAAGCCTAGGGAGGACGAAAATGACCTAAATGTTCATCCAATGACACAAATGAACCTATTGGATGCACAAGATTGCTTAAAACCCTAATTGGACAAGAATAAGACTAGGGAGGTCGAAAATGACCTAAATGTTCATCCAATG
The DNA here is from genome assembly GCA_037974775.1 of Cicer pinnatifidum. Taxonomy (NCBI): domain Eukaryota; kingdom Viridiplantae; phylum Streptophyta; class Magnoliopsida; order Fabales; family Fabaceae; genus Cicer; species Cicer pinnatifidum. The sequence goes on from JBBPBR010000423.1 coordinate 29,730, forward strand.
ACACAAATGAACTTATTGGATGCACAAGATTGCATAAAAACCCTAATCGGACAAGAATAAGCCTAGGGAGGACAAAAATGACCTAAATGTTCGTCCAATGACACAAACACACCTATTGGATGCACAAGATTGGTTAAAAACCCTAATTGGACAAAAATATGCCTAGGGAGGACGAAAATCACCTAAATGTTCGTCCAATGACACAAACACACCTATTGGATGCACAAGATTGCATAAAAACCCTAATTGGACAAGAATAAGACTAGGGAGGACGAAAATGACCTAAATGTTCATCCAATGACACAAATGAACTTATTGGATGCACAAGATTGGTTAAAAACCCTAATTGGACAAGAATAAGCATAGGGAGTACGAAAATGACCTAAATGTTCGTCCAATGACACAAACCCACATATTGGATGCACAAGATTGCTTAAAACCCTAATTGGACAAGAATAAGACTAGGGAGGACGAAAATGACCTAAATGTTCATCCAATGACACAAATGAACTTTTTGGATGCACAAGATTGGTTAAAAACCCTAATCGGACAAGAATAAGCCTAGTGAGGACGAAAATGACCTAAATGTTCGTCCAATTACACAAACACACCTATTGGATGCACAAGATTGCATAAAAACCCTAATTGGACAAGAATAAGACTAGGGAGGACGAAAATGACCTAAATGTTCCTCCAATGACACAAACACACCTATTGGATGCACAAGATTGCATAAAAACCCTAATAGGACAAGAATAAGACTTGGGAGGACGAAAATGACCTAAATGTTCAACCAATGACACAAAGGAACTTATTGGATGCACAAGATTGGTTAAAAACCCTAATTGGACAAGAATAAGCCTAGGGAGGACGAAAATGACCTAAATGTTCGTCCAATGACACAAACACACCTATTGGATGCACAAGATTGCATAAAAACCCTAATTGGACAAGAATAAAACTAGGGAGGACGAAAATGACCTAAATGTACCTACAATGACACAAACACACCTATTGGATGCATAAGATTGCATAAAAACCCTAATTGGACAAGAATAAGACTAGGGAGGACGAAAATGACCTAAATGTTCATCCAATGACACAAATGAACTTGTTGGATGCACAAGATTGGTTAAAAACCCTAATTGGACAAGAATAAGCCTAGGGAGGACGAAAATGACCTAAATGTTCATCCAATAACACAAATGAACTTATTGGATGCACAAGATTGGTTGAAAACCATAATTGGACAAGAATAAGCCTTGGGAGGACGAAAATGACCTAAATGTTCATCCAATGACACAAATGAACTTATTGGATGCACAAGATTGGTTAAAACCCTAATTGGACAAGAATAAGCCTAGGGAGGACGAAAATGACCTAAATGTTCGTCCAATGACACAAACACACCTATTGGATGCACAAGATTGCATAAAAACCCTAATTGGACAAGAATAAGCCTAAGGAGGACGAAAATGACCTAAATGTTCGTCCAATGACACAAACACACCTATTGGATGCACAAGATTGCATAAAAACCCTAATTGGACAAGAATAAGACTAGGGAGGACAAAAATGACCTAAATGTTCCTCCAATGACACAAACACACCTATTGGATGCACAAGATTGCATAAAAACCCTAATTGGACAAGAATAAGACTTAAGAGGACGATAATGACCTAAATGTTCATCCAATGACACAAATGAACTTATTGGATGCACAAGATTGGTTAAAAACCCTAATTGGACAAGAATAAGCCTAGGGAGGACGAAAATGACCTAAATGTTCGTCCAATGACACAAACACACCTATTGGATGCACAAGATTGCATAAAAACCCTGATTGGACAAGAATAAGACTAGGGAGGACGAAAATGACCTAAATGTTCATCCAATGACACAAATGAACTTATTGGATGCACAAGATTGGTTAAAAACCCTAATTGGACAAGAATAAGCCTAGGGAGGACGAAAATGACCTAAATGTTCGTCCAATGACACAAACACACCTATTGGATGCACAAGATTGCATAAAAACCCTAATTGGACAATAATAAGACTAGGGAGGACGAAAATGACCTAAATGTTCATCCAATGACACAAACACACCTATTGGATGCACAAGATTGCATAAAAACCCTAATTGGACAAGAATAAGACTAGGGAGGACGAAAATGACCTAAATGTTCCTCCAATGACACAAATACCTATTGGATGCACAAGATTGGTTAAAAATCCTAATTGGACAAGAATAAGCCTAGGGAGGACGAAAGTGACCTAAATGTTCCTCCAATGACACAAATGAACTTATTAGTTGCACAAGATTGGCTATAACCCCTAATTGGACAAGAATAAGCCTAGGGAGGACGAAAATGACCTAAATGTTCATCCTATGACACAAATGACCTTATTGGATGCACTAGATTGGTTAAAAACCCTTATTGGACAAGAATAAGCCTAGGGATGACGAAAATGACCTAAATGTTCATCCAATGACACAAATGAACTTATTGGATGCACAAGATTGGTTAAAAACCCTAATTGGACAAGAATAAGCCTAGGGAGGACGAAAATGACCTAAATGTTCATCCAATGACACAAATGAAATTATTGGATGCACAAGATTGGATAAAAACCCTAATTGGACAAGAATAAGCCTAGGGAGGACGAAAATGACCTAAATGTTCATCCAATGACACAAATGAACTTATTGGATGCACAAGATTGGTTGAAAACCCTAATTGGACAAGAATAAGCCTAGGGAGGACGAAAATGACCTAAATGTCCATCCAATGACACAAATGAACTTATTGGATGCACAAGATTGGTTAAAACCCTAATTGGACAAGAATAAGCCTAGGGAGGACGAAAATGACCTAAATGTTCGTCCAATGACACAAACACACCTATTGGATGCACAAGATTGCATAAAAACCCTAATTGGACAAGAATAAGACTAGGGATGACGAAAATGACCTAAATGTTCATCCAATGACACAAATGAACTTATTGGATGCACAAGATTGGTTACAAACCCTAATTCGACAAGAATAAGCCTAGGGAGGACGAAAATGACCTAAATGTTCGTCCAATGACACAAACACACCTATTGGACGTACAAGATTGCATAAAAACCCTAATTGGACAAGAATAAGACTAGGGAGGACGAAAATGACCTAAATGTTCCTCCAGTGACACAAACACACCTATTGGATGCACAAGATTGCATAAAAACCCTAATTGGACAAGAATAAGACTAGGGAGGACAAAAATGACATAAATGTTCATCCAATGACACAAATGAACTTATTGGATGCACAAGATTGGTTAAAAACCCTACTTGGACAAGAATAAGCCTTGGGAGGACGAAAATGACCTAAATGTTCGTCCAATGACACAAACACACCTATTGGATGCACAAGATTGCATAAAAACCCTAATTGGACAAGAATAAGACTAGGGAGGACGAAAATGACCTAAATGTTCCTCCAATGACACAAACACACCTATTGGATGCACAAGATTGCATAAAAACCCTAATTCGACAAGAATAAGACTAGGGAGGACGAAAATGACCTAAATGTTCCTCCCATGACACAAATGAACTTATTGGATGCACAAGATTGGTTAAAAACCCTAATTGGACAAGAATAATCCTAGGGAGGACGAAAATGACCTAAATGTTCGTCCAATGACACAAATACACCTATTGGATGCACAAGATTGCATAAAAACCCTAATTGGACAAGAATAAGACTAGGGAGGACGAAAATGACCTAAATGTTCATCCAATGACACAAATGAACTTATTGGATGCACAAGATTGGTTAAAAACCCTAATTGGACAAGAATAAGCATAGGGAGGACGAAAATGACCTAAATGTTCATCCAATGACACAAACCCACATATTGGATGCACACGATTGCTTAAAACCCTAATTGGACAAGAATAAGACTAGGGAGGACGAAAATGACCTAAATGTTTATCCAATGACACAAATGAATTTATTGAATGCACAACATTGGTTAAAAACCCTAATCAGGCAAGAATAAGCCTAGGGAGGACGAAAATGACCTAAATGTTCGTCCAATGACACAAACACACCTATTGGATGCACAAGATTGCATAAAAACCCTAATTGGACAAGAATAAGACTAGGGAGGACGAAAATGACCTAAATGTTCATCCAATGACACAAATGAACTTATTGGATGCACAAGATTGGTTAAAAACCCTAATTGGACAAGAATAAGCATAGGGAGGATGAAAATGACTTAAACGCTCATCCAATGACACAAACCCACATATTGGATGCACAAGATTGCTTAAAACCCTAATTGGACAAGAATAAGACTAGGGAGGACGAAAATGACCTAAATGTTCATCCAATGACACAAATGAACTTATTGGATGCACAAGATTGGTTAAAAACCCTAATTGGACAAGAATAAGCCTAGGGAGGACGAAAATGACCTAAATGTTCGTCCAATGACACAAACACACCTATTGGATGCTCAAGATTGCATAAAAACCCTAATTGGACAAGAATAAGCCTAGGGAGGACGAAAATGACCTAAATGTTCATCCAATGACACAAATGAACTTATTGGAAGCACAAGATTGGTTAAAAACCCTAATTGAACAAAAATAAGCCTAGGGAGGACGAAAATGACCTAAATAATCATCCAATGACACAAATGAACTTATTGGATGCACAAGATTGGTTAAAAACCCTAATTGGACAAGAATAAGCCTAGGGAGGACGAAAATGACCTAAATGTTCATCCAATGACACAAATGAATTTATTGGATGCACAAGATTGGTTAAAAACCCTAATTGGACAAGAATAAGCCTAGGGAGGACGAAAATGACCTAAATGTTCATCCAATGACACAAATACACCTATTGGATGCACAAGATTGGTTAAAAACCCTAATTGGACAAGAATAAGCCTAGGGCGGACGAAAATGACCTAAATGTTCATCCAATGACACAAATGAACTTATTGGATGCACAAGATTGGTTAAAAACCCTAATTGGACAAGAATAAGCCTAGGGAGGACGAAAATGACCTAAATGTTCGTCCAATGACACAAACACACCTATTGGATGCACGAGATTGCATAAAAACCCTAATTGGACAAGAATAAGAGTACGGAGGAAGAAAATGACCTAAATGTTCGTCCAATGACACAAACACACCTATTGGATGCACTAGATTGCATAAAAACCCTAATTGGACAAGAATAAGATTAGGGAGGACGAGAATGACCTAAATGTTCGTCCAATGACACAAACACACCTATTGGATGCACAAGATTGCATAAAAACCCTAATTGGACAAGAATAAGCCTAGGGAGGACGAAAATGACCTAAATGTTCATCCAATGACACAAATGAACTTATTGGATGCACAAGATTGGTTAAAAACCCTAATTGGATAAGAATAAGCATAGGGAGGACGAAAATGACCTAAATGTTCATCTAATGACACAATCACACATATTTGATGGACAAGATTGCTTAAAACCCTAATTGGACAAAAATAAGACTAGGAAGGACGAAAATGACCTAAATGTTCCTCCAATGACACAAACACAACTATTGGATGCACAAGATTGGTTAAAAACCCTAATTGGACAAGAATAAGCATATGGAGGAAGAAAATGACCTAAATGTTCATCCAATAACACAAACACACATATTGGATGCACAAGATTGCTGAAAACCCTAATTGGACAAGAATAAGACTAGGGAGGACGAAAATGACCTAAATGTTCATCCAATGACACAAATGAACTTATTGGATGCACAAGATTGGTTAAAAACCCTAATTGGACAAGAATAAGCCTAGGGAGGACGAAAATGACCTAAATGTTCATCCAATGACACAAATGAACTTATTGGATGCAAAAGATTGGTTAAAAACCCTACTTGGACAAGAATAAGCCTAGGGAGGACGAAAATGACCTAAATGTTCATCCAATGACACAAATGAACTTATTGGATGCACAAGATTGGTTAAAAACCCTAATTGGACAAGAATAAGCCTAGGGAGGACGAAAATGACCTAAATGTTCGTCCAATGACACAAACACACCTATTGGATGCACAAGATTGCATAAAAACCCTAATTGGACAAGAATAAGCCTAGGGAGGACGAAAATGTCCTAAATGTTCATCCAATGACACAAATGAACTTATTGTAAGCACAAGATTGGTTAAAAACCCTAATTGGACAAGAATAAGCATAGGGAGGACGAAAATGACCTAAATGTTCATCCAATGACACAAACACACATATTGGATGCACAAGATTGCTTAAAACCTTAATTGGACAAGAATAAGACTAGGGAGGACGAAAATGACCTAAATGTTCATCCAATGACACAAATGAACTTATTGGATGCACAAAATTGGTTAAAAACCCTAATTAGACAAGAATAAGCCTAGGGAGGAAAAAAATGACCTAAATGTTCATCCAATGACACAAATGAACTTATTGGATGCACAAGATTGGTTAAAAACCCTAATTGGACAAGAATAAGCCTAGGGAGGACGAAAATGACCTAAATGTTCGTCCAATGACACAAACACACCTATTGGATGCACAAGATTGCATAAAAACCCTAATTAGACAAGAATAAGACTAGGGAGGACGAAAATGACCTAAATGATCCTCCAATGACACAAACACACCTATTGGATGCACAAGATTGCATAAAAACCCTAATTCGACAAGAATAAGACTAGAGAGGACGAAAATGACGTAAATGTTCATCCAATAACACAAATGAACTTATTGGATCCACAAGATTGGTTAAAAACCCTAATTGGACAAGAATAAGCATAGGGAGGACGAAAATGACCTAAACGTTCATCCAATGACACAAACCCACATATTGGATGCACAAGATTGCTTAAAACCCAAATTGGACAAGAATAAGACTAGGGAGGACGAAAATGACCTAAATGTTCATCCAATGACACAAATGAACTTATTGGATGCACAAGATTGCTTAAAACCCTAATTGGACAAGAATAAGACTAGGGAGGTCGAAAATGACCTAAATGTTCATCCAATGACACAAATGAACTTATTGGATGCACAAGATTGCATAAAAACCCTAATCGGACAAGAATAAGACTTGGGAGGACAAAAATGACCTAAATGTTCGTCCAATGACACAAACACACCTATTGGATGCACAAGATTGGTTAAAAACCCTAATTGGACAAGAATAAGACTAGGGAGGACGAAAATGACCTAAATGTTCCTCCAATGACACAAACACACCTATTGGATGCACAAGATTGCATAAAAACCCTAATTGGACAAGAATAAGACTTGGGAGGACGAAAATGACCTAAATGTTCATCTAATGACACAAATGAACTTATTGGATGCACAAGATTGGTTAAAAACCCTAATTGGACAAGAATAAGCCTAGGGAGGACGAAAATGACCTAAATGTTCGTCCAATGACACAAACACACCTATTGGATGCACAAGATTGTATAAAAACCCTAATTGGACAAGAATAAGACTAGGGAGGACGAAAATGACTTAAATGTTCGTCCAATGACACAAACCCACATATTGCATGCACAAGATTGCTTAAAACCCTAATTAGACAAGAATAAGACTAGGGAGGTCGAAAATGACCTAAATGTTCATCCAATGACACAAATGAACTTATTGGATGCACAAGATTGCATAAAAACCCTAATCGGACAAGAATAAGACTTGGGAGGACAAAAATGACCTAAATGTTCGTCCAATGACACAAATGAACTTATTGAATGCACAAGATTGGTTAAAAACCCTAATTGGACAAGAATATGCCTAGGGAGGACGAAAATGACCTAAATGTTCCTCCAATGACACAAACACACCTATTGGATGCACAAGATTGCATAAAAACCCTAATTGGACAAGAATAAGACTTGGGAGGACGAAAATGACCTAAATGTTCATCCAATGACACAAATGAACTTATTGGATACACAAGATTGGTTAAAAACCCTAATTGGACAAGAATAAGCCTAGGGAGGACGAAAATGACCTAAATGTTCGTCCAATGACAAAAACACACCTATTGGATGCACAAGATTGTATAAAAACCCTAATTGGACAAGAATAAGCCTAGGGAGGACGAAAATGACCTAAATGTTCATCCAATGACACAAATGAACTTATTGGATGCACAAGATTGGTTAAAAACCCTAATTGGACAAGAATAAGCCTAGGGAGGACGAAAATGACCTAAATGTTCATCCAATGACACAAATGAACTTATTGGATGCACAAGATTGGTTAAAAACCCTAATTGGACAAGAATAAGCCTAGGGAGGACGAAAATGACCAAAATGTTCATCCAATGACACAAATGAACTTATTGGATGCACAAGATTGGTTAAAAACCCTAATTGGACAAGAATAAGGTTAGGGAGGACGAAAATGACCTAAATGTTTGTCCAATGACACAAACACACCTATTGGATGCACAAGATTGCATAAAATCCCTAATTGGACAAGAATAAGACTAGGGAGGACGAAAATGACCTAAATGTTCCTCCAATGACACAAACACACCTATTGGATGCACAAGATTGCATAAAAACCCTAATTGGACAAGAATAAGACTAGGGAGGACGAAAATGACCTAAATGTTCATCCAATGACACAAATGAACTTATTGGATGCACAAGATTGGTTAAAAACCCTAATTGGACAAGAATAAGCCTAGGGAGGACGAAAATGACCTAAATGTTCATCCAATGACACAAATGAACTTATTGTATGCACAAGATTGGTTAAAAAACCCTAATTGGACAAGAATAAGCATAGGGAGGACGAAAATTACCTAAATGTTCATCCAATTACACAAACACACTTATTGGACGCACAAGATTGCTTAAAACCCAAATTGGACAAGAATAAGCCTAGGGAGGACGAAAATGACCTAAATGTTCGTCCAATGACACAAACACACCTATTGGATGCACAAGATTGCATAAAAACCCTAATTGGACAAGAATAAGACTAGGGAGGACGAAAATGACCTAAATGTTCATCCAATGACACAAATGAACTTATTGGATGCACAAGATTGGTTAAAAACCCTAATGGGACAAGAACAAGCATAGGGAGGACGAAAATGACCTAAACGTTCATCCAATGACACAAACCCACATATTGGATGCACAAGATTGCTTAAAACCCTAATTGGACAAGAATAAGACTAGGGAGGACGAAAATGACCTAAATGTTCATCCAATGACACAAATGAACTTATTGAATGCACAAGATTGGATAAAAACCCTAATCGGACAAGAATAAGCCTAGGGAGGACGAAAACGACCTAAATGTTCTTCCAATGACACAAACACACCTATTGGATGCACAAGATTGCATAAAAACCCTAATTGGACAAGAATAAGACTAGGGAGGACGAAAATGACCTAAATGTTCATCCAATGACACAAATGAACTTATTGGATGCACAAGATTGGTTAAAAACCCTAATTGGACAAGAATAAGCATAGGGAGGACGAAAATGACCTAAACGTTCATCCAATGACACAAACCCTCATATTGGATGCACAAGATTGCTTAAAACCCTAATTGGACAAGAATAAGGCTAGGGAGGACGAAAATGACCTAAACGTTCATCCAATGACACAAACCCTCATATTGGATGCACAAGATTGCTTAAAACCCTAATCGGACAAGAATAAGCCTAGGGAGGACGAAAATGACCTAAATGTTCTTCCAATGACACAAACACACCTATTGGATGCACAAGATTGGTTAAAAACCCTAATCGGACAAGAATAAGCCTATGGAGGACGAAAATGACCTAAATGTTCGTCCCATGACACAAACACACCTATTGGATGCACAAGATTGCATAAAAACCCTAATTGGACAAGAATAAGACTAGGGAGGACGAAACTGACCTAAATGTTCCTCCAATGACACAAACACACCTATTGGATGCACAAGATTGCATAAAAACCCTAATTGGACAAGAATAAGACTAGGGAGGACGAAAATGACCTAAATGTTCCTCCAATGACACAAACACACATATTGGATGCACAAGATTGCTTAAAACCCTAATTGGACAAGAATAAGACTAGGGATGACGAAAATGACCTAAATGTTCATCCAATGACACAAATGAACTTATTGGATGCACAAGATTGGTTAAAAACCCTACTTGGACAAGGATAAGCCTAGGGAGGACGAAAATGACCTAAATGTTCGTCCAATGACACAAACATACCTATTGGATGCACAAGATTGCATAAAAACCCTAATTGGACAAGAATAAGACTAGGGAGGACGAAAATGACCTAAATGTTCGTCCAATGACACAAACACACCTATTGGATGCACAAGATTGCATAAAAACCCTAATTGGACAAGAATAAGACTAGGGAGGACGAAAATGACCTAAATGTTCCTCCAATGACACAAACACACCTATTGGATGCACAAGATTGCATAAAAACCCTAATTGGACAAGAATAAGACTAGGGAGGACGAAAATGACCTAAATGTTCATCCAATGACACAAATGAAATTATTGGATGCACAAGATTGGTTAAAAACCCTAATTGGACAAAAATAAGTCTAGGGAGGACGAAAATGACCTAAATGTTCGTCCAATGACACAAACACACCTATTGGATGCACAAGATTGCATAAAAACCCTAATTGGACAAGAATAAGACTAGGGAGGACGAAAATGACCTAAATGTTCATCCAATGACACAAATGAACTTATTGGATGCACAAGATTGGTTAAAAACCCTAATTGGACAAGAATAAGCCTAGGGATGACGAAAATGACCTAAATGTTCGTCCAATGACACCAACACACCTATTGGATGCACAAGATTGCATAAAAACCCTAATTGGACAAGAATAAGACTAGGGAGGACGAAAATGACCTAAATGTTCATCAAATGACACAAATGAACTTATTGGATGCACAAGATTGGTTAAAAACCCTAATTGGACAAGAATAAGCCAAGGGATGACGAAAATGACCTAAATGTTCGTCCAATGACACCAACACACCTATTGGATGCACAAGATTGCATAAAAACCCTAATTGGACAAGAATAAGACTAGGGAGGACGAAAATGACCTAAATGTTCATCCAATGACACAAATGAACTTATTGGATGCACAAGATTGGTTAAAAACCCTAATTGGACAAGAATAAGCCTAGGGAGGACGTAAGTGACCTAAATGTTCATCCAATTACACAAATGAACTTATTGGATGCACAAGATTGGTTAAAAACCCTAATTGGACAAGAATAAGCCTAGGGAGGACGAAAATGACCTAAATGTTCGTCCAATGACACAAACACACCTATTGGATGCACAAGATTGCATAAAAACCCTAATTGGACAAGAATAAGACTAGGGGGGACGAAAATGACCTAAATGTTCCTCAAATGACACAAACACACCTATTGGATGCACAAGATTGCATAAAAACCCTAATTGGACAAGAATAAGACTAGGGAGGACGAAAATGACCTAAATGTTTATCCAATGACACAAATGAACTTATTGGATGCACAAGATTGGTTAAAAACCCTAATTGGACAAGAATAAGCCTAGGGAGGACGAAAATGACCTAAATGTTCGTCCAATGAGACAAACACACCTATTGGATGCACAAGATTGCATAAAAACCCTAATTGGACAAGAATAAGACTAGGGAGGACGAAAATGACCTAAATGTTCATCCAAGGACACAAATGAACTTGTTGGATGCACAAGATTGGTTAAAAACCCTAATTGGACAAGAATAAGCCTAGGGAGGACGAAAATGACCTAAACGTTCGTCCAATGACACGAACACACCTATTGGATGCACAAGATTGCTTAAAACCCTAATTGGAAAAGAATAAGACTAGGGAGGACGAAAATGACCTAAATGTTCATTCAATGACACAAATGAACTTATTGAATGCACAAGATTGGTTAAAAACCCTAATCGGACAAGAATAAGCCTAGGGAGGATGAAAATGACCTAAATGTTCTTCCAATGACACAAACACACCTATTGGATGCACAAGATTGCATAAAAACCCTAATTGGACAAGAATAAGACTAGGGAGGACGAAAATGACCTAAATGTTCTTCCAATGACACAAACACACCTATTGGATGCACAAGATTGGTTAAAAACCCTAATCGGACAAGAATAAGCCTAGGGAGGACGAAAATGACCTAAATGTTCGTCCAATGACACAAACACACCTATTGGATGCACAAGATTGCATAAAAACCCTAATTGGACAAGAATAAGACTAGGGAGGACGAAACTGACCTAAATGTTCCTCCAATGACACAAACACACCTATTGGATGCACAAGATTGCATAAAAACCCTAATTGGACAAGAATAAGACTAGGGAGGACGAAAATTACCTAAATGTTCATCCAATGACACAAATGAACTTATTGGATCCACAAGATTGGTTAAAAACCCTAATTGGACAAGAATAAGCCTAGGAAGGACGAAAATGACCTAAATGTTCGTCCAATGACACAAACACACCTATTGGATGCACAAGATTGCATAAAAACCCTAATTGGACAAGAATAAGACTAGGGAGGACGAAAATGACCTAAATGTTCATCCAATGACACAAATGAACTTATTGGATGCACAAGATTGGTTAAAAACCCTAATTGGACAAGAATAAGCATAGGGAGGACGAAAATGACCTAAACGTTCATCCAATGACACAAACCCACATATTGGATGCAAAAGATTGCTTAAAACCCTAATTGGACAAGAATAAGACTAGGGAGGACGAAAATGACCTAAATGTTCATCCAATGACACAAATGAACTTATTGGATGCACAAGATTGGTTAAAAACCCTAATCGGACAAGAATAAGCCTAGGGAGGACGAAAATGACCTAAATGTTCGTCCATTGACACAAACACACCTATTGGATGCACAAGATTGCATAAAAACCCTAATTGGACAAGAATAAGACTAGGGAGGACGAAAATGACCTAAATGTTCATCCAATGACACAAATGAACTTATTGGATGCACAAGATTGGTTAAAAACCCTAATTGGACAAGAATAAGCCTAGGGAGGACGAAAATGACCTAAACGTTCATCCAACGACACAAATGAACTTATTGGATGCACAAGATTGGTTAAAAACCCTAATTGGACAAGAATAAGCCTAGGGAGGACGAAAATGACCTAAATGTTCGTCCAATGACACAAACACACCTATTGGATGCACAAGATTGCATAAAAACCCTAATTGGACAAGAATAAGCCTAGGGAGGACGAAAATGACCTAATTGTTCATCCAATGACACAAATGAATTTATTGGAAGCACAAGATTGGATAAAAACCCTAATTGGACAAAAATATGCCTAGGGAGGACGAAAATGACCTAAATAATCATCCAATGACACAAATGAACTTATTGGATGCACAAGATTGGTTAAAAACCCTAATTGGACAAGAATAAGCCTAGGGAGGACGAAAATGACCTAAATGTTCGTCCAATGACACAAACACACCTATTGGATGCACAAGATTGCATAAAAACCCTAATTGGACAAGAATAAGCCTAGGGAGGACGAAAATGACCTAAATGTTCATCCAATGACACAAATGAATTTATTGAATGCACAAGATTGGTTAAAAACCCTAATCGGACAAGAATAAGCCTAGGGAGGACGAAAATGACCTAAATGTTCGTCCAATGACACAAACACACCTATTGGTAGCACAAGATTGCATAAAAACCCTAATTGGACAAGAATAAGACTAGGGAGGACTAAAATGACCTAAATGTTCCTCCAATGACACAAACACACCTATTGGATGCACAAGATTGCATAAAAACCCTAATTGGACAAGAATAAGACTAGGGAGGACGAAAATGACCTAAATGTTCATCCAATGACACAAATGAACTTATTGGATGCACAAGATTGGTTAAAACCCTAATTGGACAAGAATAAGCTTATGGAGGACGAAAATGACCTAAATGTTCGTCCAATGACACAAACACACCTATTGGATGCACAAGATTGCATAAAAACCCTAATTGGACAAGAATAAGACTAGGGAGGACGAAAATGACCTAAATGTTCATCCAATGACACAAATGAACTTATTGGATGCACAAGATTGGTTAAAAACCCTAATTGGACAAGAATAAGCATATGGAGTACGAAAATGACCTAAATGTTCGTCCAATGACACAAACCCACATATTGGATGCACAAGATTGCTTAAAACCCTAATTGGACAAGAATAAGACTAGGGAGGACGAAAATGACCTAAATGTTCATCCAATGACACAAATGAACTTATTGGATGCACAAGATTGGTTAAAAACCCTAATTGGACAAGAATAAGCCTAGGGAGGACGAAAATGACCTAAATGTTCATCCAATGACACAAATGAACTTATTGGATGCACAAGATTGGTTAAAAACCCTAATTGGACAATAATATGCCTAGGGAGG
>JBBPBR010000424.1:0-36906 GCA_037974775.1 Cicer pinnatifidum
CGTCCTCCCTAGGCTTATTCTTGTCCAATTAGGGTTTTAAACCTATCTTGTGCATCCAATAAGTTCATTTGTGTCATTGGATGAACATTTAGGTCATTTTCGTCCTCCCTAGGCTTGTTCTTGTCCAATTAGGGTTTTTATGCAATCTTGTGCATCCAATAGGTGTGTTTGTGTCATTGGACGAACATTTAGGTCATTTTCGTCCTCCCTAGGCTTATTCTTGTCTAATTAGGGTTTTTATGCAATCCTTTGCATCCAATAGGTGTGTTTGTGTCATTGGACGAACATTTAGGTCATTTTCGTCCACCCTAGGCTTATTCTTGTCCAATTAGGGTTTTTAACCAACCTTGTGCATCCAATAAGTTCATTTGTGTCATTGGTTGAACATTTAGGTCATTTTCGTCCTCCCTAGGCTTATTCTTGTCCAATTATGGTTTTTAACCAACCTTGTGTATCCAATAAGTTCATTTGTGTCATTGGTGGAACATTTAGTTCATTTACGTCCTCCCTAGTCTTATTCTTGTCCAATTAGGGTTTTTATGCAATCTTGTGCATCCAATAGGTGTGTTTGTGTCATTGGAGGAACATTTAGGTCATTTTCGTCCTCCCTAGTCTTATTCTTGTCCAATTAGGGTTTTAAGCAATCTTGTGCATCCAATATGTGTGTTTGTGTCATTGGATGAACATTTAGGTCATTTTCGTCCTCCCTATGCTTATTCTCTTCCAATTAGGGTTTTTAACCAATCTTGTGCATCCAATAAGTTCATTTGTGTCATTGGATGAACATTTAGGTCATTTACGTCCTCCCTAGGCTTATTCTTGTCCAATTAGGGTTTTTAACCAATCTTGTGCATCCAATAAGTTCATTTGTGTCATTGGACGAACATTTAGGTCATTTTCGTTCTCCCTATGCTTATTCTTGTCCAATTAGGGTTTTTAACCAATCTTGTGCATCCAATAAGTTCATTTGTGTCATTGGATGAACATTTAGGTCATTTTCGTCCTCCCTAGGCTTGTTCTTGTCCAATTAGGGTTTTTATGCAATCTTGTGCATCCAATAGGTGTGTTTGTGTCATTGGACGAACATTTAGGTCATTTTCGTCCTCCCTAGGCTTATTCTTGTCCAATTATGGTTTTTAACCAACCTTGTGTATCCAATAAGTTCATTTGCGTCATTGGTGGAACATTTAGTTCATTTACGTCCTCCCTAGTCTTATTCTTGTCCAATTAGGGTTTTTATGCAATCTTGTGCATCCAATAGGTGTGTTTGTGTCATTGGAGGAACATTTAGGTCATTTTCGTCCTCCCTAGTCTTATTCTTGTCCAATTAGGGTTTTTATGCAATCTTGTGGATCCAATAGGTGTGTTTGTGTCATTGGACGAACATTTAGGTCATTTTCGTCCTCCCTAGGCTTATTCTTGTCCGATTAGGGTTTTTAACCAATCTTGTGCATTCAATAAGTTCATTTGTGTCATTGGACGAACATTTAGGTCTTTTTCGTCCTCCCTAGGCTTATTCTTGTCCAATTAGGGTTTTTAACCAACCTTGTGCATCCAATATGTGGGTTGGATGAACGTTTAGGTCATTTTCGTCCTCCCTATGCTTATTCTTGTCCAATTAGGGTTTTTAACCAATCTTGTGCATCCAATAAGTTCATTTGTGTCATTGGATGAACATTTAGGTCATTTTCGTCCTCCCTAGTCTTATTCTTGTCCAATTAGGGTTTTTATGCAATCTTGTGCATCCAATAGGTGTGTTTGTGTCATTGGACGAACATTTAGGTCATTTTCGTCCTCCCTAGGCTTATTCTTGTCCAATTAGGGTTTTTAACCAATCTTGTGCATCCAATAAGTTCATTTGTGTCATTGGATGAACATTTAGGTCATTTTCGTCCTCCCTAGGCTTATTCTTGTCCAATTAGGGTTTTTAACCAATCTTGTGCTTCCAATAAGTTCATTTGGGTCATTGGATGAACATTTAAGTTATTTTCGTCCTCCCTAGGCTTATTCTTGTCCAATTAGGGTTTTTATGCAATCCTTTGCATCCAATAGGTGTGTTTGTGTCATTGGACGAACATTTAGGTCATTTTCGTCCTCCCTAGGCTTATTCTTGTCCAATTAGGGTTTTTAACCAATCTTGTGCATCCAATATGTGGGTTTGTGTCATTGGACGAACATTTAGGTCATTTTCGTTCTCCCTATGCTTATTCTTGTCCAATTAGGGTTTTTAACCAATCTTGTGCATCCAATAAGTTCATTTGTGTCATTGGATGAACATTTAGGTCATTTTCGTCCTCCCTAGTCTTATTCTTGTCCAATTAGGGTTTTTATGCAATCTTGTGCATCCAATAGGTGTGTTTGTGTCATTGGACGAACATTTAGGTCATTTTCGTCCTCCCTAGGCTTATTCTTGTCCAATTAGGGTTTTTAACCAATCTTGTGCATCCCATAAGTTCATTTGTGTCATTGGATGAACATTTAGGTCATTCTCGTCCTCCCTAGTCTTATTCTTGTCCAATTAGGGTTTTTATGCAATCTTGTGCATCCAATAGGTGTGTTTGTGTCATTGGACGAACATTTAGGTCATTTTCGTCCTCCCTAGGCTTATTCTTGGCCAATTAGGGTTTTTAACCAATCTTGTGCATCCAATAAGTTCATTTGAGTCATTGGATGAACATTTAGGTCATTTTCGTCCTCCCAAGTCTTATTCTTGTCCAATTAGGGTTTTTATGCAATCTTGTGCATCCAATAGGTGTGTTTGTGTCATTGGAGGAACATTTAGGTCATTTTCGTCCTCCCTAGTCTTATACTTGTCGAATTAGGGTTTTTATGCAATCTTGTGCATCCAATAGGAGTGTTCGTGTCATTAGAGGAACATTTAGGTCATTTTCGTCCTCCCTAGTCTTATTCTTGTCCAATTAGGGTTTTTATGCAATCTTGTGCATCCAATAGGTGTGTTTGTGTCATTGGACGAACATTTAGGTCATTTTCGTCCTCCCTAGGCTTATTCTTGGCCAATTAGGGTTTTTATGCAATCTTGTGCATCCAATAGGTGTGTTTGTGTCATTGGACGAACATTTAGGTCATTTTCGTCCTCCCTAGGCTTATTCTTGTCCAATTAGGGTTTTTAACCAATCTTGTGCATCCAATAAGTTCTTTTGTGTCATTGGAGGAACATTTAGGTCATTTTCGTCCTCCCTAGTCTTATTCTTGTCCAATTAGGGTTTTTATGCAATCTTGTGCATCCAATAGGTGTGTTTGTGTCATTGGACGAACATTTAGGTCATTTTCGTCCTCCCTAGGCTTATTCTTGTCCAATTATGGTTTTTAACCAATCTTGTGCATCCCTAGTCTTATTCTTGTCCAATTAGGGTTTTTAACCAATCTTGTGCATACAATAAGTTCATTTGTGTCATTGGAGGAACATTTAGGTCATTTTCGTCCTCCCTAGTCTTATTCTTGTCCAATTAGGGTTTTTATGCAATCTTGTGCATCCAATAGGTGTGTTTGTGTCATTGGACGAACATTTAGGTCATTTTCGTCCTCCCTAGGCTTATTCTTGTCCAATTATGGTTTTTAACCAATCTTGTGCATCCAATAAGTTCATTTGGGTCATTGGATGAACAATTAGGTCATTTTCGTCCTCCCTAGTCTTATTCTTGTCCAATTAGGGTTTTAAGCAATCTTGTGCATCCAATATGTGTGTTTGTTTCATTGGATGAACATTTAGGTCATTTTCGTCCTCCCTATGCTTATTCTTGTCCAATTAGGGTTTTTATCCAATCTTGTGCATCCAATAAGTTCATTTGTGTCATTGGATGAACATTTAGGTCATTTTCGTCCTCCCTAGTCTTATTCTTGTCCAATTAGGGTTTTAAGCAATCTTGTGCATCCAAATGTGTGTTTGTGTCATTGGATGAACATTTAGGTCATTTTCGTCCTCCCTATGCTTATTCTTGTCCAATTAGGGTTTTTAACCAATCTTGTGCATCCAATAAGTTCATTTGTGTCATTGGATGAACATTTAGGTCATTTAGGTCCTCCCTAGGCTTATTCTTGTCCAATTAGGGTTTTTATGCAATCTTGTGCATCCAATAGGTGTGTTTGTGTCATTGGACGAACATTTAGGTCATTTTCGTCCTCCCTAGGCTTATTCTTGTCCAATTAGGGTTTTTAACCAATCTTGTGCATCCAATAAGTTCATTTGTGTCATTGGATGAACATTTAGGTCATTTTCGTCATCCCTAGTCTTATTCTTGTCCAATTAGGGTTTTAAGCAATCTTGTGCATCCAATATGTGTGTTTGTGTCATTGGATGAACATTTAGGTCATTTACGTCCTCCCTAGGCTTATTCTTGTCCAATTAGGGGTTTTAACCAATCTTGTGCATCCAATAAGTTCATTTGTGTCATTGGATGAACATTTAGGTCATTTTCGTCCTCCCTAGGCTTATTCTTGTCCAATTAGGGTTTTTATGCAATCTTGTGCATCCAATAGGTGTGTTTGTGTCATTGGACGAACATTTAGGTCATTTTCGTCCTCCATAGGCTTATTCTTGTCCAATTAGGGTTTTTATGCAATCCTGTGCATCCAATAGGTGTGTTTGTTGCATTGGACGAACATTTAGGTCATTTTCGTCCTCCCTAGGCTTATTCTTGTCCAATTAGGGTTTTTAACCAACCTTGTGCATCCAATAAGTTCATTTGTGTCATTGGTTGAACATTTAGGTCATTTTCGTCCTCCCTAGGCTTATTCTTTTCTAATTAGGGTTTTTAACCAACCTTGTGCATCCAATAAGTTCATTTGTGTCATTGGTGGAACATTTAGCTCATTTACGTCCTCCCTAGTCTTATTCTTGTCCAATTAGGATTTTTATGCAATCTTGTGCATCCAAGAGGTGTGTTTGTGTCATTGGACGAACATTTAGGTCATTTTCGTCCTCCCTAGGCTTATTCTTGTCCAATTAGGGTTTTTAACCAATCTTGTGCATCCAATAAGTTCATTTGTGTCATTGGATGAACATTTAGGTCATTTTCGTCCTCCCTAGTCTTATTCTTGTCCAATTAGGGTTTTTATGCAATCTTGTGCATCCAATAGGTGTGTTTGTGTCATTGGAGGAACATTTAGGTCATTTTCGTCCTCCCTAGTCTTATTCTTGTTCAATTAGGGTTTTTATGCAATCTTGTGCATCCAATAGGTGTGTTTGTGTCATTGGAAGAACATTTAGGTCATTTTCATCCTCCCTAGGCTTATTCTTGTCCGATTAGGGTTTTTGACCAATCTTGTGCATTCAATAAGTTCATTTGTGTCATTGGATGAACATTTAAGTCATTTTCGTCCTCCCTAGTCTTATTCTTGTCCAATTAGGGTTTTAAGCAATCTTGTGCATCCAATATGTGGGTTTGTGTCATTGGATGAACGTTTAGGTCATTTTCGTCCTCCCTATGCTTATTCTTGTCCAATTAGGGTTTTTAACCAATCTTGTGCATCCAATAAGTTCATTTGTGTCATTGGATGAACATTTAGGTCATTTTCGTCCTCCCTAGTCTTATTCTTGTCCAATTAGGGTTTTTATGCAATCTTGTGCATCCAATAGGTGTGTTTGTGTCATTGGACGAACATTTAGGTCATTTTCGTCCTCCCTAGGCTTATTCTTGTCCAATTAAGGTTTTTAACCAATCTTGTGCATGCAATAAGTTCAATTGTGTCATTGGATGAACATTTAGGTCATTTTCGTCCTCCCTAGTCTTATTCTTGTCCAATTAGGGTTTTTATGCAATCTTGTGCATCCAATAGGTGTGTTTGTGTCATTGGAGGAACATTTAGGTCATTTTCGTCCTCCCTAGTCTTGTTGTTGTCCAATTAGGGTTTTATGCAATCTTGTGCATCCAATAGGTGTGTTTGTGTCATTGGAGGAACATTTAGGTCATTTTCGTCCTCCCTAGTCTTATTCTTGTCCAATTAGGGTTTTTATGCAATCTTGTGCATCCAATAGGTGTGTTTGTGTCATTGGAAGAACATTTAGGTCATTTTCATCCTCCCTAGGCTTATTCTTGTCCGATTAGGGTTTTTGACCAATCTTGTGCATTCAATAAGTTCATTTGTGTCATTGGATGAACATTTAGGTCATTTTCGTCCTCCCTAGTCTTATTCTTGTCCAATTACGGTTTTAAGCAATCTTGTGCATCCAATATGTGGGTTTGTGTCATTGGATGAACGTTAAGGTCATTTTCGTCCTCCCTATGCTTATTCTTGTCCAATTAGGGTTTTTAACCAATCTTGTGCATCCAATAAGTTCATTTGTGTCATTGGATGAACATTTAGGTCATTTTCGTCCTCCCTAGTCTTATTCTTGTCCAATTAGGGTTTTTATGCAATCTTGTGCATCCAATAGGTGTGTTTGTGTCATTGGACGAACATTTAGGTCATTTTCGTCCTCGCTAGGCTTATTCTTGTCCAATTAGGGTTTTTAACCAATCTTGTGCATCCAATAAGTTCATTTGTGTCATTGGATGAACATTTAGGTCATTTTCGTCCTCCCAAGTCTTATTCTTGTCCAATTAGGGTTTTTATGCAATCTTGTGCATCCAATAGGTGTGTTTGTGTCATTGGAGGAACATTTAGGTCATTTTCGTCCTCCCTAGTCTTATTCTTGTCCAATTAGGGTTTTTAACCAATCTTGTGCATCCAATAGGTGTGTTTGTGTCATTGGACGATCATTTAGGTCATTTTTGTCCTCCCAAGTCTTATTCTTGTCCGATTAGGGTTTTTATGCAATCTTGTGCATCCAATAAGTTCATTTGTGTCATTGGATGAACATTTAGGTCATTTTCGACCTGTCTAGTCTTATTCTTGTCCAATTAGGGTTTTAAGCAATCTTGTGCATCCAATATGTGGGTTTGTGTCATTGGACGAACATTTAGGTCATTTTCATCCTCCCTATGCTTATTCTTGTCCAATTAGGGTTTTTAACCAATCTTGTGCATCCAATAAGTTCATTTGTGTCATTGGATGAACATTTAGGTCATTTTCGTCCTCCCTAGTCTTATTCTTGTCCAATTAGGGTTTTAAGCAATCTTGTGCATCCAATATGTGGGTTTGTGTAATTGGATGAACGTTTAGGTCATTTTCGTCCTCCCTATGCTTATTCTTGTCCAATTAGGGTTTTTAACCAATCTTGTGGATCCAATAAGTTCATTTGTGTCATTGGATGAACATTTAGGTCATTGTCGTCCTCCCTAGTCTTATTCTTGTCGAATTAGGGTTTTTATGCAATCTTGTGCATCCAATAGGTGTGTTTGTGTCATTGGAGGAACATTTAGGTCATTTTTGTCCTCCCTAGTCTTATTCTTGTCTAATTAGGGTTTTTATGCAATCTTGTGCATCCAATAGGTGTGTTTGTGTCATTGGACGAACATTTAGGTCATTTTCGTCCTCCCTAGGCTTATTCTTGTCCAATTAGGGTTTTTAACCAATCTTGTGCATCCAATAAGTTCATTTGTGTCATTGGATGAACATTTAGGTCATTTTCGTCCTCCCTAGTCTTATTCTAGTCGAATTAGGGTTTTTATGCAATCTTGTGCATCCAATAGGTGTGTTTGTGTCATTGGAGGAACATTTAGGTCATTTTCGTCCTCCCTAGTCTTATTCTTGTCCAATTAGGGTTTTTATGCAATCTTGTGCATCCAATAGGTTTGTTTGTGTCATTGGACGAACATTTAGGTCATTTTCGTCCTCCCTAGGCTTATTCTTGTCCAATTAGGGTTTTTAACCAACCTTGTGTATCCAATAAGTTCATTTGTGTCATTGGTGGAACATTTAGGTCATTTTCGTCCTCCCTAGGCTTGTTCTTGTCCAATTAGGGTTTTTATGCAATCTTGTGCATCCAATAGGTGTGTTTGTGTCATTGGACGAACATTTAGGTCATTTTCGTCCTCCCTAGGCTTATTCTTGGCCAATTAGGGTTTTTATGCAATCTTGTGCATCCAATAGGTGTGTTTGTGTCATTGGAGGAACATTTAGGTCATTTTCGTCCTCCCTAGTCTTATTCTTGTCCAATTAGGGTTTTTATGCAATCTTGTGCATCCAATAGGTGTGTTTGTGTCATTGGACGAACATTTAGGTCATTTTCGTCCTCCCTAGGCTTATTCTTGTCCAATTAGGGTTTTTAACCAATCTTGTGCATCCAATAAGTTCATTTATGTCATTGGATGAACATTTAGGTCATTTTCATCCTCCCTAGGCTTATTCTTGTCCAATTAGGGTTTTTATGCAATCTTGTGCATCCAATTGGTGTGTTTGTGTCATTGGAGGAACATTTAGGTCATTTTCGTCCTCCCTAGTCTTATTCTTGTCGAATTAGGGTTTTTATGCAATCTTGTGCATCCAATAGGTGTGTTTGTGTCATTGGAGGAACATTTAGGTCATTTTCGTCCTCCCTAGTCTTATTCTTGTCCAATTAGGGTTTTTATGCAATCTTGTGCATCCAATAGGTGTGTTTGTGTCATTGGACGAACATTTAGGTCATTTTCGTCCTCCCTAGGCTTATTCTTGTCCGATTAGGGTTTTTAACCAATCTTGTGCATCCAATAAGTTCATTTGTGTCATTGGATGAACATTTAGGTCATTTTCGTCCTCCCTAGGCTTGTTCTTGTCCAATTAGGGTTTTAAGCAATGTTGTGCATCCAATATGTGGGTTTGTGTCATTGGACGAACATTTAGGTCATTTTCGTTCTCCCTATGCTTATTCTTGTCCAATTAGGGTTTTTAACCAATCTTGTGCATCCAATAAGTTCATTTGTGTCATTGGATGAACATTTAGGTCATTTTCGTCCTCCCTAGGCTTGTTCTTGTCCAATTAGGGTTTTTATGCAATCTTGTGCATCCTATAGGTGTGTTTGTGTCATTGGACGAACATTTAGGTCATTTTCGTCCTCCTTATGCTTATTCTTGTCCAATTAGGGTTTTTAACCAATCTTGTGCATCCAATAAGTTCATTTGTGTCATTGGATGAACATTTAGGTCATTTTCGTCCTCCCTAGTCTTATTCTTGTCCAATTAGGGTTTTTATGCAATCTTGTGCATCCAATAGGTGTGATTGTGTCATTGGACGAACATTTAGGTCATTTTCGTCCTCCCTAGGCTTATTCTTGTCCAAGTAGGGTTTTTAACCAACCTTGTCCATCCAATAAGTTCATTTGTGTCATTGGATGAACATTTAGGTCATTTTCGTCCTCCCTAGGCTTTTTCTTGTCCAATTAGGGTTTTTATGCAATCTTGTGCATCCTATAGGTGTGTTTGTGTCATTGGACGAACATTTAGGTCATTTTCGTCCTCCTTATGCTTATTCTTGTCCAATTAGGGTTTTTAACCAATCTTGTGCATCCAATAAGTTCATTTGTGTCATTGGATGAACATTTAGGTCATTTTCGTCCTCCCTAGTCTTATTCTTGTCGAATTAGGGTTTTTATGCAATCTTGTGCATCCAATAGGTGTGTTTGTGTCATTGGACGAACATTTAGCTCATTTTCGTCCTCCCTAGTCTTATTCTTGTCCAATTAGGGTTTTTAACCAACCTTGTGCATCCAATAAGTTCATTTGTGTCATTGGTGGAACATTTAGGTCATTTACGTCCTCCCTAGTCTTATTCTTGTCCAATTAGGGTTTTTATGCAATCTTGTGCATCCAATAGGTGTGTTTGTGTCATTGGAGGAACTTTTAGGTCATTTTCGTCCTTCCTAGTCTTATTCTTGTCCAATTAGGGTTTTTATGCAATCTTGTGCATCCAATAGGTGTGTTTGTGTCATTGGACGAACATTTAGGTCATTTTCGTCCTCCCTAGGCTTATTCTTGTCCAATTAGGGTTTTTGAACCAATCTTGTGCATCCAATAAGTTCATTTGTGTCATTGGATGAACATTTAGGTCATTTTCGTCCTCCCTAGGCTTATTCTTGTCCAATTAGGGTTTTTAACCAATCTTGTGCATCCAATAAGTTCATTTGTGTCATTGGATGAACATTTAGGTCGTTTTCGTCCTCCCTAGGCTTATTCTTGTCCAATTAGGGTTTTTAACCAATCTTGTGCATCCAATAAGTTCATTTGTGTCATTGGATGAACATTTAGGTCATTTTCGTCCTCCCTAGTCTTATTCTTGTCCAATTAGGGTTTTTATGCAATCTTGGGCATCCAATATGTGTGTTTGTGTCATTGGACGAACATTTAGGTCATTTTCGTCCTCCCTAGGCTTATTCTTGTCCAATTAGGGTTTTTAACCAATCTTGTGCATCCAATAAGTTCATTTGTGTCATTGGATGAACATTTAGGTCATTTTCGTCCTCCCTAGGCTTATTCTTGTCCAATTAGGGTTTTTAACCAATCTTGTGCATCCAATAAGTTCATTTGTGTCATTGGATGAACATTTAGGTCATTTTCGTCCTCCCTAGGCTTATTCTTGTCCAATTAGGGTTTTTATGCAATCTTGTGCATCCAATAGGTGTGTTTGTGTCATTGGACGAACATTTAGGTCATTTTCGTCATCCCAAAGCTTATTCTTGTCCAATTAGGGTTTTTATGCAATCTTGTGCATCCAATTGGTGTGTTTGTGTCATTGGACGAACATTTAGGTCATTTTCGTCCTCCCTAGGCTTATTCTTGTTCAATTAGGGTTTTTAACTAACCTTGTGCATCCAATAAATTTATTTGTGTCATTGGATGAACATTTAGGTCATTTTCGTTCTCCGTAGGCTTATTCTTGTCCAATTAGAGTTTTTAACCAATCTTGTGCATCCAATAAGTTCATTTGTGTCATTGGATGAACATTTAGGTCATTTTCGTCCTCCCTAGGCTTATTCTTGTCCAATTAGGGTTTTTAACCAATCTTGTGCATCCAATAAGTTCATTTGCGTCATTGGATGAACATTTAGGTCATTTTCGTCCTCCCTAGTCTTATTCTTGTCCAATTAGGGTTTTAAGCAATGTTGTGCATCCAATATGTGTGTTTGTGTCATTGGACGAACATTTAGGTCATTTTCGTCCTCCCTATGCTTATTCTTGTCCAATTAAGGTTTTTAACCAATCTTGTGCATCCAATAAGTTCATTTGTGTCATTGGATGAACATTTAGGTCATTTTCGTCCTCCCTAGGCTTATTCTTGTCGAATTAGGGTTTTTAACCAATCTTGTGCATCCAATAAGTTCATTTGTGTCATTGGATGAACATTTAGGTCATTTTCGTCCTCCCTAGTCTTATTCTTGTCCAATTAGGGTTTTTATGCAATCTTGTGCATCCAATAGGTGTGTTTGTGTCATTGGACGAACATTTAGGTCATTTTCGTCCTCCCTAGGCTTATTCTTGTCCAATTAGGGTTTTTAACCAACCTTGTGCATCCAATAAGTTCATTGGTGTCATTGGTGGAACATTTAGGTCATTTACGTCCTCCCTAGTCTTATTCTTGTCCAATTAGGGTTTTTATGCAATCTTGTGCATCCAATAGGTGTGTTTGTGTCATTGGAGGAACATTTAGGTCATTTTCGTCCTCCTTAGTCTTATTCTTGTCCAATTAGGGTTTTTATGCAATCTTGTGCATCCAATAGGTGTGTTTGTGTCATTGGACGAATATTTAGGTCATTTTCGTCCTCCCTAGGCTTATTCTTGTCCGATTAGGGTTTTTAACCAATCTTGTGTATCCAATAAGTTCATTTGTGTATTTGGATGAACATTTAGGTCATTTTCGTCCTCCCTAGGCTTATTCTTGTCCAATTAGGGTTTTTATGCAATCTTGTGCATCCAATAGGTGTGTTTGTGTCATTGGACGAACATTTAGGTCATTTTCGTCCTCCCTAGGCTTATTCTTGTCCAATTAGGGTTTTTATGCAATCTTGTGCATCCAATTGGTGTGTTTGTTTCATTGGATGAACATTTAGGTCATTTTCGTCCTCCCTAGGCTTATTCTTGTTCAATTTGGGTTTTTAACTAACCTTGTGCATCCAATAAGTTCATTTGTGTCATTGGTTGAACATTTAGGTCATTTTCGTCCTCCCTAGGCTTATTCTTGTCCAATTAGGGTTTTTAACCAACCTTGTGCATCCAATAAGTTCATTTGTGTCATTGGTGGAACATTTAGGTCATTTACGTCCTCCCTATGCTTATTCTTGTCCAATTAGGGTTTTCAACCAATCTTGTGCATCCAATAAGTTCATTTGTGTCATTGGATGAACATTTAGGTCATTTTCGTCCTCCCTAGGCTTATTCTTGTCCAATTAGGGTTTTTAACCAATTTTGTGTATCCAATAAGTTCATTTGTGTCATTGGATGAACATTTAGGTCATTTTCGTCCTCCCTATTCTTATTCTTGTCCAATTAGGGTTTTTATGCAATCTTGTGCATCCAATAGGTTTGTTTGTCTCATTGGAGGAACATTTAGGTCATTTTCGTCCTCCCTAGGCTTATTCTTGTCCAATTAGGGTTTTTAACCAACCTTGTGCATCCAATAAGTTCATTTGTGTCATTGGTGGAACATTTAGGTCATTTACGTCCTCCCTAGGCTTATTCATGTCCAATTAGGGTTTTCAACCAATCTTGTGCATCCAATAAGTTCATTTGTGTCATTGGATGAACATTTAGGTCCTTTTCGTCCTCCCTAGGCTTATTCTTGTCCAATTAGGGTTTTTAACCAATCTTGTGTATCCAATAAGTTTTGTTGTGCCATTGGATGAACATTTAGGTCATTTTCGTCCTCCCTAGGCTTATTCTTGTCCAATTAGGGTTTTTATGCAATCTTGTGCATCCAATAGGTGTGTTTGTGTCATTGGACGAACATTTAGGTCATTTTCGTCCTCCCTAGGCTTATTCTTGTCCAATTAGGGTTTTTATGCAATCTTGTGCATCCAATAGGTGTGTTTGTGTCATTGGAGGAACATTTAGGTCATTTTCGTCCTCCCTAGGCTTATTCTTGTCCAATTAGGGTTTTTATGCAATCTTGTGCATCCAATAGGTGTGTTTGTGTCATTGGACGAACATTTAGGTCATTTTCGTCCTCCCTAGGCTTATTCTTGTCCAATTAGGGTTTTTAACCAGCCTTGTGCATCCAATAAAGTTCATTTGTGTCATTGGACGAACATTTAAGTCATTTTCGTCCTCCCTAGGCTTATTCTTGTCCAATTAGGGTTTTTAACCAACCTTGTGTATCCAATAAGTTCATTTGTGTCATTGGTGGAACATTTAGGTCATTTACGTCCTCCCTAGTCTTATTCTTGTCCAATTAGGGTTTTTATGCAATCTTGTGCATCCAATAGGTGTGTTTGTGTCATTAGAGGAACATTTAGGTCATTTTCGTCCTCCCTAGTCTTATTCTTGTCGAATTAGGGTTTTTATGCAATCTTGTGCATCCAATAGGTGTGTTTGTGTCATTGGAGGAACATTTAGGTCATTTTCGTCCTCCTTAGTCTTATTCTTGTCCAATTAGGGTTTTTATGCAATCTTGTGCATCCAATAGGTGTGTTTGTGTCATTGGACTAACATTTAGGTCATTTTCGTCCTCCCTAGGCTTATTCTTGTCCGATTAGGGTTTTTAACCAATCTTGTGCATTCAATAAGTTCATTTGTGTCATTGGATGAACATTTAGGTCATTTTCGTCCTCCCTAGTCTTATTCTTGTCCAATTAGGGTTTTTATGCAATCTTGTGCATCCATTAGGTGTGTTTGTGTCATTGGAGGAACATTTAGGTCATTTTCGTCCTCCCTAGTCTTATTCTTGTCGAATTAGGGTTTTTATGCAACCTTGTGCATCCAATAGGTGTGTTTGTGTCATTGGAGGAACATTTAGGTCATTTTCATCCTCCCTAGTCTTATTCTTGTCCAATTAGGGTTTTTATGCAATCTTGTGCATCCAATAGGTGTGTTTGTGTCATTGGACGAACATTTAGGTCATTTTCGTCCTCGCTAGGCTTATTCTTGTCCAATTAGGGTTTTTAACCAATCTTGTGCATCCAATAAGTTCATTTGTGTCATTGGATGAACATTTAGGTCATTTTCGTCCTCCCAAGTCTTATTCTTGTCCAATTAGGGTTTTTATGCAATCTTGTGCATCCAATAGGTGTGTTTGTGTCATTGGAGGAACATTTAGGTCATTTTCGTCCTCCCTAGTCTTTTTCTTGTCGAATTAGGGTTTTTATGCAATCTTGTGCATCCAATAGGAGTGTTTGTGTCATTGGAGGAACATTTAGGTCATTTTCGTCCTCCCTAGTCTTATTCTTGTCCAATTAGGGTTTTTATGCAATCTTGTGCATCCAATAGGTGTGTTTGTGTCATTGGACGAACATTTAGGTCATTTTCGTCCTCCCTAGGCTTATTCTTGTCCAATTAGGGTTTTTAACCAATCTTGTGCATCCAATAAGTTCATTTGTGTCATTAGATGAACAATTTGGTCATTTTCGTCCTCCCTAGTCTTATTCTTGTCCAATTAGGGTTTTAAGCAATCTTGTGCATCCAATATGTGTGTTTGTGTCATTGGATGAACATTTAGGTCATTTTCGTCCTCCCTATGCTTATTCTTGTCCAATTACGGTTTTTAACCAATCTTGTGCATACAATAAGTTCATTTGTGTCATTGGACGAACATTTAGGTCATTTTCGTCCTCCCTAGTCTTATTCTTGTCTAATTAGGATTTTTATGCAATCTTGTGCATCCAATCGGTGTGTTTGTGTCATTGGACGAACATTTGGGTCATTTTCGTCCTCCCTAGGCTTATTCTTGTCCAATTAGGGTTTTTAACCAATCTTGGGCATCCAATAAGTTCATTTGTGTCATTGGTTGAACATTTGGGTCATTTTCGTCCTCCCTAGGCTTATTCTTGTCCAATTAGGGTTTTTATGCAATCTTGTGCATCCAATAGGTGTGTTTGTGTCATTGGACGAACATTTAGGTCATTTTCGTCCTCCCTAGGCTTATTCTTGTCCAATTAGGGTTTTTAACCAACCTTGTGCATCCAATAAGTTCATTTGTGTCATTCATTGAACATTTAGGTCATTTTCGTCCTCCCTAGGCTTATTCTTGTCCAATTAGGGTTTTTAACCAACCTTGTGCATCCAATAAGTTCATTTGTGTCATTGGTTGAACATTTAGGTCATTTTCGTCCTCCCTAGGCTTATTCTTATCCAATTAGGGTTTTTAACCAACCTTGTGTATCCAATAAGTTCATTTGTGTCATTGGTGGAACATTTAGTTCATTTACGTCCTCCCTAGTCTTATTCTTGTCCAATTAGGGTTTTTATGCAATCTTGTGCATCCAATAGGTGTGTTTGTGTCATTGGAGGAACATTTAGGTCATTTTCGTCCTCCCTAGTCTTATTCTTGTCCAATTAGGGTTTTAAGCAATCTTGTGCATCCAATATGTGTGTTTGTGTCATTGGATGAACATTTAGGTCATTTTCGTCCTCCCTATGCTTATTCTCTTCCAATTAGGGTTTTTAACCAATCTTGTGCATCCAATAAGTTCATTTGTGTCATTGGATGAACATTTAGGTCATTTACGTCCTCCCTAGGCTTATTCTTGTCCAATTAGGGTTTTTAACCAATCTTGTGCATCCAATAAGTTCATTTGTGTCATTGGATGAACATTTAGGTCATTTTCGTCCTCACTAGGCTTATTCTTGTCCAATTAGGGTTTTTATGCAATCTTGTGCATCCAATAGGTGTCTTTGTGTCATTGGACGAACATTTAGGTCATTTTCGTCCTCCCTAGGCTTATTCTTGTCCAATTAGGGTTTTTAACCAATCTTGTGCATCAAATAAGTTCATTTGTGTCATTGGATGAACATTTAGGTCATTTTCGTCCTCCCTAGTCTTATTCTTGTCCAATTAGGGTTTTAAGCAATCTTGTGCATCCAATATGTGGGTTTATGTCATTGGACGAACATTTAGGTCATTTTCCTTCTCCCTATGCTTATTCTTGTCCAATTAGGGTTTTTAACCAATCTTGTGCATCCAATAAGTTCATTTGTGTCATTGGATGAACATTTAGGTCATTTTCGTCCTCCCTAGTCTTATTCTTGTCCAATTAGGGTTTTTATGCAATCTTGTGCATCCAATAGGTGTGTTTGTGTCATTGGACGAACATTTATGTCATTTTCGTCCTCCCTAGTCTTATTCTTGTCCAATTAGGGTTTTTATGCAATCTTGTGCATCCAATAGGTGTGTTTGTGTCATTGGACGAACATTTAGGTCATTTTCGTCCTCCCTAGGCTTATTCTTGTCCGATTAGGGTTTTTAACCAATCTTGTGCATCCAATAAGTTCATTTGTGTCATTGGATGAACATTTAGGTCATTTTCGTCCTCCCTAGTCTTATTCTTGTCCAATTAGGGTTTTAAGCAATCTTGTGCGTCCAATATGTGGGTTTGTGTCATTGGATGAACATTTAGGTCATTTTCGTCCTCCCTATGCTTATTCTTGTCCAATTAGGGTTTTTAACCAATCTTGTGAATCCAATAAGTTCATTTGTGTCATTGGATGATTATTTAGGTCATTTTCGTCCTCCCTAGTCTTATTCTTGTCCAATTAGGGTTTTTATGCAATCTTGTGCATCCAATAGGTGTGTTTGTGTCATTGGACGAACATTTAGGTCATTTTCGTCCTCCCTAGGCTTATTCTTGTCCAATTAGGGTTTTTAACCAACCTTGTGCATCCAATAAGTTCATTTGTGTCATTGGTTGAACATTTAGGTCAATTTCGTCCTCCCTAGGCTTATTCTGGTCCAATTAGGGTTTTTAACCAACCTTGTGTATCCAATAAGTTCATTTGTGTCATTGGTGGAACATTTAGGTCATTTAAGTCCTCCCTAGTCTTATTCTTGTCGAATTAGGGTTTTTATGCAATCTTGTGCATCCAATAGGTGTGTTTGTGTCATTGGAGGAACATTTAGGTCAATTTCGTCCTCCCTAGTCTTATTCTTGTCCAATTAGGGTTTTTATGCAATCTTGTGCATCCAATAGGTGTGTTTGTGTCATTGGACGAACATTTAGGTCATTTTCGTCCTCCCTAGGCTTATTCTTGTCCAATTAGGGTTTTTAACCAACCTTGTACATCCAATAAGTTAATTTGTGTCATTGGTTGAACATTTAGGTCATTTTCGTCCTCCCTAGGCTTATTCTTGTCCAATTAGGGGTTTTAACCAACCTTGTGCATCCAATAAGTTCATTTGTGTCATTTGAGGACCAATTAGGTCATTTTCGTCCTACGTGGTCTTATTCTTGTCCAATTAGGGTTTTTATGCAATCTTGTGCATCCAATAGGTGTGTTTGTGTCATTGGACGAACTTCAGGTCATTTTCGTCCTCCCTAGGCTTATTCTTGTCCAATTAGGGTTTTTAACCAATCTTGTGCATCCAATAAGTTCATTTGTGTCATTGGATGAACATTTAGGTCATTTTCGTCCTCCCTAGGCTTATTCTTGTCCAATTAGGGTTTTTAAGCAATCTTGTGCATCCAATAAGTTCATTTGTGTCATTGGATGAATATTTAGGTCATTTTCGTCCTCCCTAGGCTTATTCTTGTCCAATTAAAGTTGTTAACCAATCTTGTGCATCCAATAAGTTCATTTGTGTCATTGGATGAACATTTAGGTCATTTTCGTCCTCCCTAGGCTTATTCTTGTCCAATTAGGGTTTTTAACCAATCTTGTGCATCCAATAGGTGTGTTTGTGTCATTGGACGAACATTTATGTCATTTTCGTCCTCCCTAGGCTTATTCTTGTCCAATTAGGGTTTTTATGCAATCTTGTGCATCCAATAGGTGTGTTTGTGTCATTGGACGAACATTTAGGTCATTTTCGTCCTCCCTAGGCTTATTCTTGTCCGATTAGGGTTTTTAACCAATCTTGTGCATCCAATAAGTTCATTTGTGTCATTGGATGAACATTTAGGTCATTTTCTTTCTCCCTAGGCTTATTCTTGTCCAATTAGGGTTTTTAACCAATCTTGTGCATCCAATAAGTTCATTTGTGTCATTGGATGAACATTTAGGTCATTTTCATCCTCCCTAGGCTTATTCTTGTCCAATTAGGGTTTTTAACCAATATTGTGCATCCAATAAGTTCATTTGTGTCATTGGATGAACATTTTGGTCATTTTCGTCCTCCCTAGGCTTATTCTTGTCCAATTAGGGTTTTTATGCAATCTTGTGCATCCAATAGGTGTGTTTGTGTCATTGGACGAACATTTAGGTCATTTTCGTCCTCCCTAGGCTTATTCTTGTCCGATTAGGGTTTTTAACCAATCTTGTGCATCCAATAAGTTCATTTGTGTCATTGGATGAACATTTAGGTAATTTTCGTCCTCCCTAGGCTTATTCTAGTCCAATTAGGGTTTTTAACCAATCTTGTGCATCCAATAAGTTCCTTTGTGTCATTGGACGAACATTTAGGTCATTTTCGTCCTCCTTAGCCTTATTCTTGTCCAATTAGGGTTTTTAACCAATCTTGTGCATCCAACAAGTTCATTTGTGTCATTGGATTAACATTTAGGTCATTTTCGTCCTCCCTAGGCTTATTCTTGTCCAGTTAGGGTTTTTAACCAATCTTGTGCATCCAATAAGTTCATTTGTGTCATTGGATGAACATTTTGGTTATTTTCGTCCTCCCTAGGCTTATTCTTGTCCAATTAGGGTTTTTATGCAATCTTGTGCATCCAATAGGTGTGTTTGTGTCATTGGACGAACATTTAGGTCATTTTCGTCCTCCCTAGGCTTATTCTTGTCCAATTAGGGTTTTTAACCAATCTTGTGCATCCAATAAATTCATTTTTGTCATTGGATGAACATTTAGGTCATTTTCGTCCTCCCTAGGCTTATTCTTGTCCAATTAGGGTTTTTATGCAATCTTGTGCATCCAATAGGTGTGTTTGTGTCATTGGACGAACATTTAGGTCATTTTCGTCCTCCCTAGGCTTATTCTTGTCAGATTAGGGTTTTTAACCAATCTTGTGCATTCAATAAGTTCATTTGTGTCATTGGATGAACATTTAGGTCATTTTCGTCCTCCCTAGTCTTATTCTTGTCCAATTAGGGTTTTAAGCAATCTTGTGCATCCAATATTTGGGTTTGTGTCGTTGGATGAACGTTTAGGTCATTTTCGTCCTCCCTATGCTTATTCTTGTCCAATTAGGCTTTTTAACCAATATTGTGCATCCAATAGGTGTGTTTGTGTCATTGGATGAACATTTAGGTCATTTTCGTCCTCCCTAGTCTTATTCTTGTCCAATTAGGGTTTTTATGCAATCTTGTGCATCCAATAGGTGTGTTTGTGTCATTGGACGAACATTTAGGTCATTTTCGTCCTCCCTAGGCTTATTCTTGTCCAATTAGGGTTTTTAACCAATCTTGTGCATCCAATAAGTTCATTTGTGTCATTGGATGAACATTTAGGTCATTTTCGTCCTCCCTAGTCTTATTCTTGTCCAATTAGGGTTTTTATGCAATCTTGTGCATCCAATAGGTGTGTTTGTGTCATTGGACGAACATTTAGGTCATTTTCGTCCTCCCTAGACTTATTTTTGTCCAATTAGGGTTTTTAACCAATCTTGTGCATCCAATAATTTCATTTGTGTCATTGGATGAACATTTAGGTCATTTTCGTCCTCCCTAGTCTTATTCTTGTCCAATTAGGGTTTTTATGCAATCTTGTGCATCCAATAGGTGTGTTTGTGTCATTGGAGGAACATTTAGGTCATTTTCGTCCTCCCTAGTCTTATTCTTGTCCAATTAGGGTTTTTATGCAATCTTGTGCATCCAATAGGTGTGTTTGTGTCATTGGACGAACATTTAGGTCATTTTCGTCCTCCCTAGGCTTATTTTAGGCCAATTAGGGTTTTTAACCAATCTTGTGCATCAAATAAATCATTTGTGTCATTGGATGAACATTTAGGTCATTTTCGTCCTCCCAAGTCTTATTCTTGTCCAATTAGGGTTTTTATGCAATCTTGTGCATCCAATAGGTGTGTTTGTGTCATTGGAGGAACATTTAGGTCATTTTCGTCCTCCCTAGTCTTATTCTTGTCCAATTAGGGTTTTTAACCAATCTTGTGCATCCAATAGGTGTGTTTGTGTCATTGGACGAACATTTAGGTCATTTTCGTCCTCCCAAGTCTTATTCTTGTCCGATTAGGGTTTTTATGCAATCTTGTGTATCCAATAAGTTCATTAGTGTCATTGGATGAACATTTAGGTCATTTTCGTCCTCCCTAGTCTTATTCTTGTCCAATTATGGTTTTAAGCAATCTTGTGCATCCAATATGTGGGTTTGTGTCATTGGACGAACATTTAGGTCATTTTCGTCCTCCCTATGCTTATTCTTGTCCAATTAGGGTTTTTAACCAATCTTGTGCATCCAATAAGTTCATTTGTGTCATTGGATGAACATTTAGGTCATTTTCGTCCTCCCTAGTCTTATTCTTGTCCAATTAGGGTTTTTATGCAATCTTGTGCATCCAATATGTGTGTTTGTGTAATTGGATGAACATTTAGGTCATTTTCGTCCTCCATATGCTTATTCTTGTCCAATTAGGGTTTTTAACAAATATTGTGCATCCAATAAGTTCATTTGTGTCATTGGATGAACATTTAGGTCATTTTCGTCCTCCCTAGTTTTATTCTTGTCTAATTAGGGTTTTTATGCAATCTTGTGCATCCAATAGGTGTGTTTGGGTCATTGGAGGAACATTTAGGTCATTTTCGTCCTTCCTATTCTTATTCTTGTCCAATTAGGGATTTTATGCAATCTTGTGCATCCAATAGGTGTGTTTGTATCACTGGACGAACATTTAGGTCATTTTCGTCCTCCCTAGGCTTATTCTTGTCCAATTAGGGTTTTTAACCAATCTTGTGCATCCAATAAGTTCATTTGTGTCATTGGATGAACATTTAGGTCATTTTCGTCCTCCCTATACTTATTCTTGTCCAATTAGGGTTTTAAGCAATCTTGTGCATCCAATATGTGTGTTTGTGTCATTGGATGAACATTTAGGTCATTTTCGTCCTCCCTATGCTTATTCTTGTCCAATTAGGGTTTTTAACCAATCTTGTGCATCCAATAAGTTCATTTGTGTCATTGGATGAACATTTAGGTCATTTTTGTCCTCCTTGTGCTTATTCTTGTCCAATTAGGGTTTTTATGCAATCTTGTGCATCCAATAGGTGTGTTTGTGTCATTGGACGAACATTTAGGTCATTTTCGTCCTCCCTAGGCTTATTCTTGTCCAATTAGGGTTTTTAACCAATCTTGTGCATCCAATAAGTTCATTTGTGTCATTGGATGGACATTTAGGTCATTTTCGTCATCCCTAGTCTTATTCTTGTCCAATTAGGGTTTTTATGCAATCTTGTGCATCCAATAGGTGTGTTTGTGTCATTGGACGAACATTTAGGTCATTTTCGTCCTCCCTAGGCTTATTCTTGTCCAATTAGGGTTTTTAACCAATCTTGTGCATCCAATAAGTTCATTTGTGTCATTGGATGAACATGTTGGTCATTTTCGTCCTCCCTAGGCTTATTCTTGTCCAATTAGGGTTTTTAACCAATCTTGTGCATCCAATAAGTTCATTTGTGTCATTGGATGAACATTTAGGTCATTTTCGTCCTCCCTAGTCTTATTCTTGTCCAATTAGGGTTTTATGCAATCTTGTGTATCCAATAGGTGTGTTTGTGTCATTGGACGAACATTTAGGTCATTTTCGTCCTCCCTAGGCTTATTCTTGTCCAATTAGGGTTTTTAACCAATCTTGTGCATCCAATAAGTTCATTTGTGTCATTGGATGAACATTTAGGTCATTTTCGTCCTCCCTAGGCTTATTCTTGTCCAATTAAGGTTTTTAACCAATCTTGTGCATCCAATAAGTTCATTTGTGTCACTGGATGAACATTGAGGTCATTTTCGTCCTCCCTAAGCTTATTCTTGTACAATTAGGGTTTTTATGCAATCTTGTGCATCCAATAGGTGTGTTTGTGTCATTGGACGAACATTTAGGTCATTTTCGTCCTCCATAGGCTTATTCTTGTCTAATTAGGGGTTTTAACCAATCCTGTGCATCCAATAGGTGTGTTTGTGTCATTGGACGAACATTTAGGTCATTTTCGTCCTCCTAGGCTTATTCTTGTCCAATTAGGGTTTTTAACCGACCTTGTGCATCCAATAGGTGTGTTTGTGTCATTGGACGAACATTTAGGTCATTTTCGTCCTCCCTAGGCTTATTCTTGTCCAATTAGGGTTTTTAACCAATCTTGTGCATCCAATAAGTTCATTTGTGTCATTGGATGAACATTTAGGTCATTTTCGTCCTCCCTAGGCTTATTCTTGTCCAATTAGGGTTTTTAACCAATCTTGTGCATCCAATAAGTTCATTTGTGTCATTGGAGGAACATTTAGGTCATTTTCGTCCTTCCTAATCTTATTCTTGTCCAATTAGGGTTTTATGCAATCTTGTCCATCCAATAGGTGTGTTTGTGTCATTGGACGAACATTTAGGTCATTTTCGTCCTCCCTAGGCTTACTCTTGTCCAATTAGGGTTTTTAACCAATCTTGTGCATCCAATAAGTTCATTTGTGTCATTGGATGAACATTTAGGTCATTTTCGTCCTCCCTAGGCTTATTCTTGTCCAATTAGGGTTTTTAACCAATCTTGTGCATCCAATAAGTTCATTTGTGTCATTGGATGAACATTTAGGTCATTTTTGTCCTCCCTAGGCTTATTCTTGTCCAATTAGGGTTTTCAACCAATATTGTGCATCCAATAAGTTCATTTGTGTCATTGGATGAACATTTAGGTCATTTTCGGTCTCCCTAGGCTTATTCTTGTCCAATTAGGGTTTTTAACCAATCTTGTGCATCCAATAAGTTCATTTGTGTCATTGGATGAACATTTAGGTCATTTTCGTCCTCCCTAGTCTTATTCTTGTCGAATTAGGGTTTTTATGCAATCTTGTGCATCCAATAGGTGTGTTTGTGTCATTGGAGGAACATTTAGGTTATTTTCGTCCTCCCTAGTCTTATTCTTGTCCAATTAGGGTTTTTATGCAATCTTGTGCATCCAATAGGTGTCTTTCTGTCATTGGAGGAACATTTAGGTCATTTATGTCCTCCCTAGTCTTATTCTTGTCGAATTAGGGTTTTTATGCAATCTTGTGCATCCAATAGGTGTGTTTGTGTCATTGGACGAACATTTAGGTCATTTTCGTCCTCCCTAGGCTTATTCTTGTCCAATTAGGGTTTTTAACAAATCTTATGCATCCAATAAGTTCATTTGTGTCATTGGATGAACATTTA
The DNA here is from genome assembly GCA_037974775.1 of Cicer pinnatifidum. NCBI lineage: Eukaryota > Viridiplantae > Streptophyta > Magnoliopsida > Fabales > Fabaceae > Cicer > Cicer pinnatifidum. The sequence continues at coordinate 23,310 of JBBPBR010000424.1, forward strand.
GGTCATTTTCGTCCTCCCTAGTCTTATTCTTGTCGAATTAGGGTTTTTATGCAATCTTGTGCATCCAATAGGTGTGTTTGTGTCATTGGAGGAACATTTAGGTCATTTTCGTCCTCCCTAGTCTTATTCTTGTCGAATTAGGGTTTTTATGCAATCTTGTGCATCAAATAGGTGTGTTTGTGTCATTGGAAGAACATTTAGGTCATTTTCGTCCTCCCTAGGCTTATTCTTGTCCGATTAGGGTTTTTAAACAATCTTGTGCATTCAATAAGTTCATTTGTGTCATTGGATGAACATTTAGGTCATTTGCTTCCTCCCTAGGCTTATTCTTGTCCAATTAGGGTTTTTATGCAATCTTGTGCATCCAATAGGTGTGTTTGTGTCATTGGACGAACATTTAGGTCATTTTCGTCCTCCCTAGGCTTATTCTTGTCCAATTAGGGTTTTTAACCAATCTTGTGCATCCAATAAGTTCATTTGTGTCATTGGAGGAACGTTTAGGTCATTTTCGTCCTCCCTAGTCTTATTCTTGTCCAATTAGGGTTTTTATGCAATCTTGTGCATCCAATAGGTGTGTTTGTGTCATTGGACGAACATTTAGGTCATTTTCGTCCTCCCTAGGCTTATTCTTGTCCAATTAGGGTTTTTAACCAATCTTGTGCATCCAATAAGTTCATTTGTGTCACTGGACGAACATTTAGGTCATTTTCGTCCTCCCTAGGCTTATTCTTGTCCAATTAGGGTTTTTAACCAATCTTGTGCATCCAATAAGTTCATTTGTGTCATTGGATGAACATTTAGGTCATTTTCGTCCTCCCTAGGCTTATTCTTGTCCAATTAGGGTTTTTAACCAACCTTGTGTATCCAATAAGTTCATTTGTGTCATTGGTGGAACATTTAGGTCATTTACGTCCTCCCTAGTCTTATTCTTGTCCAATTAAGGTTTTTGTGCAATCTTGTGCATCCAATAGGTGTGTTTGTGTCATTGGAGGAACATTTAGGTCATTTTCGTCCTCCCTAGTCTTATTCTTGTCGAATTAGGGTTTTTATGCAATCTTGTGGATCCAATAGGTGTGTTTGTGTCATTGGAGGAACATTTAGGTCATTTTCGTCCTCCCTAGTCTTATTCTTGTCCAATTAGGGTTTTTATGCAATCTTGTGCATCCAATAGGTGTGTTTGTGTCATTGGACGAACATTTAGGTCATTTTCGTCCTCCCTAGGCTTATTCTTGTCCAATTAGGGTTTTTAACCAATCTTGTGCATCCAATAAGTTCATTTGTGTCATTGGATGGACATTTAGGTCATTTTCGTCATCCCTAGTCTTATTCTTGTCCAATTAGGGTTTTTATGCAATCTTGTGCATCCAATAGGTGTGTTTGTGTCATTGGACGAACATTTAGGTCATTTTCGTCCTCCCTAGGCTTATTCTTGTCCAATTAGGGTTTTTAACCAATCTTGTGCATCCAATAAGTTCATTTGTGTCATTGGATGAACATTTAGGTCATTTTCGTCCTCCCTAGTCTTATTCTTGTCGAATTAGGGTTTTTATGCAATCTTGTGCATCCAATAGGTGTCTTTGTGTCATTGGAGGAACATTTAGGTCATTTTCGTCCTCCCTAGTCTTACTCTTGTATAATTAGGGTTTTTATGCAATCTTGTGCATCCAATAGGTGTGTTTATGTCATTGGACGAACATTTAGGTCATTTTCGTCCTCACTAGGCTTATTCTTTTCCAATTAGGGTTTTTAACCAATCTTGTGCATCCAATAAGTTCATTTGTGTCATTGGATGAACATTTAGGTCATTTTCGTCCTCCCTAGTCTTATTCTTGTCCAATTAGGGTTTTTATGCAATCTTGTGCATCCAATAGGTGTGTTTGTGTCATTGGACCAACATTTAGGTCATTTTCGTCCTCCCTAGGCTTATTCTTGTCCAATTAGGGTTTTTAACCAACCTTGTGCATCCAATAAGTTCATTTGTGTCATTGGTGGAACATTTAGGTCATTTACGTCCTCCCTAGTCTTATTCTTGTCCAATTAGGGTTTTTCTGCAATCTTGTGCATCCAATAGGTGTGTTTGTGTCATTGGACGAACATTTAGGTCATTTTCGTCCTCCCTAGGCTTATTCTTGTCCAATTAGGGTTTTTAACCAATCTTGTGCATCCAATAAGTTCATTTGTGTCATTGGATGAACATTTAGGTCATTTTCGTCATCCCTAGTCTTATTCTTGTCTACTTAGGGTTTTAAGCAATCTTGTGCATCCAGTATGTGTGTTTGTGTCATTGGATGAACATTTAGGTCATTTTCGTCCTCCCTATGCTTATTCTTGTCCAATTAGGGTTTTTAACCAATCTTGTGCATCCAATAAGTTCATTTGTGTCATTGGATGAACATTTAGGTCATTTACGTCCTCCCTAGGCTTATTCTTGTCCAATTAGGGTTTTTAACCAATCTTGTGCATCCAATAAGTTCATTTGTGTCATTGTATGAACATTTAGGTCATTTACGTCCTCCCTAGGCTTATTCTTGTCCAATTAGGGTTTTTAACCAATCTTGTGCATCCAATAAGTTCATTTGTGTCATTGGATGAACATTTAGGTCATTTTCGTCCTCCCTAGGCTTGTTCTTGTCCAATTAGGGTTTTTAACCAACCTTGTGCATCCAATAAGTTCATTTGTGTCATTGGTGGAACATTTAAGTCATTTATGTCCTCCCTAGTCTTATTCTTGTCCAATTAGGGTTTTTATGCAATCTTGTGCATCCAATAGGTGTGTTTGTGTCATTGGAGGAACATTTAGGTCATTTTCGTCCTCCCTACTCTTATTCTTGTCCAATTAGGGTTTTTATACAATCTTGTGCATCCAATAGGTGTGTTTGTGTCATTGGACGAACATTTAGGTCATTTTCGTCCTCCCTAGGCTTATTCTTGTCCAATTAGGGTTTTTAACCAATCTTGTGCATCCAATAAGTTCATTTGTGTCATTGGATGAACATTTAGGTCATTTTCGTCCTCCCTAGGCTTATTCTTGTCCAATTAGGGTTTTTAACATATCTTGTGCATCCAATAAGTTCATTTGTGTCATTGGATGAACATTTAGGTCATTTTCGTCCTCCCTAGTCTTATTCTTGTCCAATAAAGGTTTTTAACCAATCTTGTGCATCCAATAAGTTCATTTGTGTCATCGGACGAACATTTAGGTCATTTTCGTCCTCCCTAGGCTTATTCTTGTCCAATTAGGGTTTTTATGCAATCTTGTGCATCCAATAAGTTCATTTGTGTCATTGGACGAACATTTAGGTCATTTTCCTCTTCCCTAGGCTTATTCTTGTCCAATTAGGGTTTTTAACCAATCTTGTGCATCCAATAAGTTCATTTGTGTCATTGGATGAACATTTAGGTCATTTTCGTCCTCCCTAGGCTTATTCTTGTCCAATTAGGGTTTTTATGCAATCTTGTGCATCCAATAGGTGTGTTTGTGTCATTGGACGAACATTTAGGTCATTTTCGTCCTCCCTAGGCTTATTCTTGTCCAATTAGGGTTTTTAACCAATCTTGTGCATCCAATAAGTTCATTTGTGTCATTGGATAATTATTTAGGTCATTTTCGTCCTCCCTAGGCTTATTTTTTTCCAATTAGGGTTTTTAACCAATCTTGTGCTTCCAATAAGTTCATTTGTGTCATTGGATGAACATTTAGGTCATTTTCGTCCTCCCTAGGCTTATTCTTGTCCAATTAGGGTTTTTATGCAATCTTGTGACTCCAATAGGTGTGTTTGTGTCATTGGACGAACATTTAGGTCATTTCCGTCCTCCCTAGGCTTATTCTTGTCCAATTAGGGTTTTTAACCAATCTTGTGCATCCAATAAGTTCATTTGTGTCATTGGATGAACATTTAGGTCATTTTCGTCATCCCTAGTCTTATTCTTGTCCAATTAGGGTTTTAAGCAATCTTGTGCATCCAATATGTGTGATTGTGTCATTGGATGAACATTTAGATCATTTTCGTCCTCCCTATGCTTATTCTTGTCGAATTAGGGTTTTTAACCAATCTTGTGCATCCAATAAGTTCATTTGTGTCATTGGATGAACATTTAGGTCATTTACGTCCTCCCTAGGCTTATTCTTGTCCAATTAGGGTTTTTAACCAATCTTGTGCATCCAATAAGTTCATTTGTGTCATTGGATGAACATTTAGGTCATTTTCGTCCTCCCTAGGCTTGTTCTTGTCCAATTAGGGTTTTTATGCAATCTTGTGCATCCAATAGGTGTGTTTGTGTCATTGGACGAACATTTAGGTCATTTTCGTCCTCCCTAGGCTTATTCTTGTCCAATTAGGGTTTTTATGCAATCCTTTGCATCCAATAGGTGTGTTTGTGTCATTGGACGAACATTTAGGTCATTTTCGTCGTCCCTAGGCTTATTCTTGTCCAATTAGGGTTTTTAACCCACCTTGTGCCTCCAATAAAGTTCATTTGTGTCATTGGTTGAACATTAAGGTCATTTTCGTCCTCCCTAGGCTTATTCTTGTCCAATTACGGTTTTTAACCAACCTTGTGTATCCAATAAGTTCATTTGTGTCATTGGTGGAACATTTAGGTCATTTACGTCCTCCCTAGTCTTATTCTTGTCCAATTAGGGTTTTTATGCAATCTTGTGCATCCAATAGGTGTGTTTGTGTCATTGGAGGAACATTTAGGTCATTTTCATCCTCCCTAGTCTTTTTCTTGTCGAATTAGGGTTTTTATGCAATCTTGTGCATCCAATAGGTGTGTTTGTGTCATTGGAGGGACATTTAGGTCATTTTCGTCCTCCCTAGTCTTATTCTTGTCCAATTAGAGTTTTTATGCAATCTTGTGCATCCAATAGGTGTGTTTGTGTCATTGGACGAACATTTAGGTCATTTTCGTCCTCCCTAGGCTTATTCTTGGCCAATTAGGGTTTTTAACCAATCTTGTGCATCCAATAAGTTCATTTGTGTCATTGGATGAACATTTAGGTCATTTTCGTCCTCCCAAGTCTTATTCTTGTCCAATTAGGGTTTTTATGCAATCTTGTGCATCCAATAGGTGTGTTTGTGTCATTGGACGAACATTTAGGTCATTTTCGTCCTCCCGAGGCTTATTCTTGTCCAATTACGGTTTTTAACCAATCTTGTGCACCCAATAAGTTCATTTGTGTCATTGGATGAACATTTAGGTTATTTTCGTCATCCCTAGTCTTATTCTTGTCCAATTAGGGTTTTAAGCAATCTTGTGCATCCAATATGTGTGTTTGTGTCATTGGATGAACATTTAGGTCATTTTCGTCCTCCCTATGCTTATTCTTGTCCAATTAGGGTTTTTAACCAATCTTGTGCATCCAATAAGTTCATTTGTGTCATTGGATGAACATTTAGGTCATTTACGTTCTCCCTAGGCCTATTCTTGTCCAATTAGGGTTTCAAGCAATCCTGTGCATCCAATAGGTGTGTTTGTGTCATTGGACGAACATTTAGGTCATTTTCGACCACCCTATGCTTATTCTTGTCCAATTAGGGTTTTTAGCCAATCTTGTGCATACAATAAGTTCATTTGTGTCATTGGATGAACATTTAGGTCATTTTCGTCCTCCCTAGTCTTATTCTTGTCCAATTAGGGTTTTTATGCAATCTTGTGCATCCAATAGGTGTGTTTGTGTCATTGGAGGAACATTTAGGTCATTTTCGTCCTCCCTAGTCTTATTCTTGTCCAATTAGAGTTTTTATGCAATCTTGTGCATCCAATAGGTGTGTTTGTGTCATTGGACGAACATTTAGGTCATTTTCGTCCTCCCTAGGCTTATTCTTGTCCAATTAGGGTTTCTAACCAATCTTGTGCATCCAATAAGTTCATTTGTGTCATTGGATGAACATTTAGGTCATTTTCGTCCTCCCAAGTCTTATTCTTGTCCAATTAGGGTTTTTATGCAATCTTGTGCATCCAATAGGTGTGTTTGTGTCATTGGAGGAACATTTAGGTCATTTTCGTCCTCCCTAGTCTTTTTCTTGTCGAATTAGGGTTTTTATGCAATCTTGTGCATCCAATAGGTGTGTTTGTGTCATTGGAGGAACATTTAGGTCATTTTCGTCCTCCCTAGTCTTATTCTTGTCCAATTAGGGTTTTTATGCAATCTTGTGCATCCAATAGGTGTGTTTGTGTCATTGGACGAACATTTAGGTCATTTTCGTCCTCCCTAGGCTTATTCTTGTCCAATTAGGGTTTTTAACCAATCTTGTGCATCCAATAAGTTCATTTGTGTCATTGGATGAACATTTAGGTCATTTTCGTCCCCCCTAGTCTTATTCTTGTCCAATTAGGGTTTTAAGCAATCTTGTGCATCCAATATGTGTGTTTGTGTCATTGGATGAACATTTAGGTCATTTTCGTCCTCCCTATGCTTATTCTTGTCCAATTAGGGTTTTTAACCAATCTTGTGCATCCAATAAGTTCATTTGTGTCATTGGATGAACATTTAGGTCATTTACGTCCTCCCTAGGCTTATTCTTGTCCAATTAGGGTTTTTAAACCAATCTTGTGCATCCAATAAGTTCATTTGTGTCATTGGATGAACATTTAGGTCATTTTCGTCCTCCCTAGTCTTATTCTTGTCCAATTAGGGTTTTTAACCAACCTTGTGCATCCAATAAGTTCATTTGTGTCATTGGTGGAACATTTAGGTCATTTACGTCCTCCCTAGTCTTATTCTTGTCCAATTAGGGTTTTTATGCAATCTTGTGCATCAAATAGGTGTGTTTGTGTCATTGGAGGAACATTTAAGTCGTTTTCGTCCTCCCTAGTCTTATTCTTGTCAAATTAGGGTTTTTATGCAGTCTTGTGCATCCAATAGGTGTGTTTGTGTCATTGGAGGAACATTTAGGTCATTTTCGTCCTCCCTAGTCTTATTCTTGTCCAATTAGGGTTTTTATGCAATCTTGTGCATCCAATAGGTGTGTTTGTGTCATTGGACGAACATTTATGTCATTTTCGTCCTCCCTAGTCTTATTCTTGTCCAATTAGGGTTTTTATGCAATCTTGTGCATCCAATAGGTGTGTTTGTGTCATTGGACGAAGATTTAGGTCATTTTCGTCCTCCCTAGGCTTATTCTTGTCCGATTAGGGTTTTTAACCAATCTTGTGCATTCAATAAGTTCATTTGTGTCATTGGATGAACATTTAGGTCATTTTCGTCCTCCCTAGGCTTATTCTTGTCCAATTAGGGTTTTTAACCAATCTTGTGCATCCAATAAATTCATTTGTGTCATTGGATGAACATTTAGGTCATTTTCGTCCCCCCTAGGCTTATTCTTGTCCAATTAGGGTTTTTATGCAATCTTGTGCATCCAATAGGTGTGTTTGTGTCATTCGACGAACATTTAGGTCATTTTCGTCCTCCCTAGGCTTATTCTTGTCCAATTAGGGTTTTTAACCAATCTTGTGCATCCAATAAGTTCATTTGTGTCATTGGACGAACATTTAGGTCATTTTCGTCCTCCTTAGGCTTATTCTTGTCCAATTAGGGTTTTTAACCAATCTTGTGCATCCAATAAGTTCATTTGTGTCATTGGATGAACATTTAGGTCATTTTCGTCATCCCTAGTCTTATTCTTGTCCAATTAGGGTTTTAAGCAATCTTGTGCATCCAATATGTGTGTTTGTGCATTGGATGAACATTTAGGTCATTTTCGTCCTCCCTATGCTTATTCTTGTCCAATTAGGGTTTTTAACCAATCTTGTGCATCCAATAAGTTCATTTGTGTCATTGGATGAACATTTAGGTCATATACGTCCTCCCTAGGCTTATTCTTGTCCAATTAGGGTTTTTAACCAATCTTGTGCATCCAATAAGTTCATTTGTGTCATTGGATGAACATTTAGGTCATTTTCGTCCTCCCTAGTCTTATTCTTGTCCAATTGGGGTTTTAAGCAATCTTGTGCATCCAATATGTGGGTTTGTGTCATTGGATGAACGTTTCGGTCATTTTCGTCCTCCCTATGCTTATTCTTGTCCAATTAGGGTTATTAACCAATCTTGTGCATCCAATAAGTTCATTTGTGTCATTGGATGAACATTTAGGTCATTTTCGTCCTCCCTAGTCTTATTCTTGTCCAATTAGGGTTTTTATGCAATCTTGTGCATCCAATAGGTGTGTTTGTGTCATTGGACCAACATTTAGGTCATTTTCGTCCTCCCTAGGCTTATTCTTGTCCAATTAGGGTTTTTAACCAACCTTGTGCATCCAATAAGTTCATTTGTGTCATTGGTGGAACATTTAGGTCATTTACGTCCTCCCTAGTCTTATTCTTGTCCAATTAGGGTTTTTATGCAATCTTGTGCATCCAATAGGTGTGTTTGTGTCATTGGAGGAACTTTTAGGTCATTTTCGTCCTCCCTAGTCTTATTCTTGTCCAATTAGGGTTTTTATGCAATCTTGTGCATCCAATAGGTGTGTTTGTGTCATTGGACGAACATTTAGGTCATTTTCGTCCTCCCTAGGCTTATTCTTGTCCAATTAGGGTTTTTAACCAACCTTGTGTATCCAATAAGTTCATTTGTGTCATTTGTGGAACATTTAGGTCATTTACGTCCTCCCTAGTCTTATTCTTGTCCAATTAGGGTTTTTATGCAATCTTGTGCATCCAATAGGTGTGTTTGTGTCATTGGAGGAACATTTAGGTCATTTTCGTCCTCCCTAGTCTTATTCTTGTCGAATTAGGGTTTTTATGCAATCTTGTGCATCCAATAGGTGTGTTTGTGTCATTGGAAGAACATTTAGGTTATTTTTGTCCTCCCTAGTCTTATTCTTGTCCAATTAGGGTTTTTATGCAATCTTGTGCATCCAATAGGTGTGTTTGTGTCATTGGACGAACATTTAGGTCATTTTCGTCCTCCCTAGGCTTATTCTTGTCCAATTAGGGTTTTTAACCAATCTTGTGCATCCAATAAGTTCATTTGTGTCATTGGATGAACATTTAGGCCATTTTCGTCCTCCCTAGGCTTGTTCTTGTCCAATTAGGGTTTTTAACCAACCTTGTGCATCCAATAAGTTCATTTGTGTCATTGGTGGAAAATTTAGGTCATTTACGTCCTCCCTAGTCTTATTCTTGTCCAATTAGGGTTTTTATGCAATCTTGTGCATCCAATAGGTGTGTTTGTGTCATTGGAGGAACATTTAAGTCATTTTCGTCCTCCCTAGTCTTATTCTTGTCCAATTAGGGTTTTTATACAATCTTGTGCATCCAATAGGTGTGTTTGTGTCATTGGACGAACATTTAGGTCATTTTGGTCCTCCCTAGGCTTATTCTTGTCCAATTAGGGTTTTTAACCAATCTTGTGCATCCAATAAGTTCATTTGTGTCATTGGATGAACATTTAGGTCATTTTCGTCATCCCAAGTCTTATTCTTGTCCATTTAGGGTTTTAAGCAATCTTGAGCATCCAATATGTGTGTTTGTGTCATTGGACGAACATTTAGGTCATTTTCGTCCTCCCTAGGCTTATTCTTGTCCAAATAGGGTTTTTAACCAATCTTGTGCATCCAATAAGTTAATTTGTGTCATTGGATGAACATTTAGGTCATTTACGTCCTCCCTAGGCTTATTCTTGTCCAATTAGGGTTTTTAACCAATCTTGTGCATCTAATAAGTTCATTTGTGTCATTGGATGAACATTTAGGTCATTTTCGTCCTCCCTAGGCTTGTTCTTGTCCAATTAGGGTTTTTATGCAATCTTGTGCATCCAATAGGTGTGTTTATGTCATTGGACGAACATTTAGGTCATTTTCGTCCTCCCTAGGCTTATTCTTGTCCAATTAGGGTTTTTAACCAATCTTGTGCATCCAATAAGTTCATTTGTGTCATTGGATGAACATTTAGGTCATTTTCGTCATCCCTAGTCTTATTCTTGTCCAATTAGGGTTTTAAGCAATCTTGTGCATCCAATATGTGTGTTTGTGTCATTGGATGAACATTTAGGTCATTTTCGTCCTCCCTATGCTTATTCTTGTCCAATTAGGGTTTTTAACCAATCTTGTGCATCCAATAAGTTCATTTGTGTCATTGGATGAACATTTAGGTCATTTTCGTCCTCCCTAGTCTTATTCTTGTCCAATTAGGGTTTTAAGCAATCTTGTGCATCCAATATGTGGGTTTGTGTCATTGGATGTACGTTTAGGTCATTTTCGTCCTCCCTATGCTTATTCTTGTCCAATTAGGGTTTTTAACCAATCTTGTGCATCCAATAAGTTCATTTGTGTCATTGGATGAACATTTAGGTCATTTTCGTCCTCCCTAGTCTTATTCTTGTCCAATTAGGGTTTTTATGCAATCTTGTGCATCCAATAGGTGTGTTTGTGTCATTGGACGAACATTTAGGTCATTTTCGTCCTCCCTAGGCTTATTCTTGTCCAATTAGGGTTTTTAACCAATCTTGTGCATCCTATAAGTTCATTTATGTCATTGGAGGAATATTTAGGTCATTTTCATCCTCCTTAGTCTTATTCTTGTCCAATTAGGGTTTTTATGCAATCTTGTGCATCCAATAGGTGTGTTTGTGTCATTGGAAGAACATTTAGGTAATTTTCGTCCTCCCTAGGCTTATTCTTGTCCGATTAGGGTTTTTAACCAATCTTGTGCATTCAATAAGTTCATTTGTGTCATTGGACGAACATTTAGGTCATTTTCGTCCTCCCTAGGCTTATTCTTGTCCGATTAGGGTTTTTAATCAATCTTGTGCATCCAATATGTGGGTTTGTGTCATTGGATGAACGTTTAGGTCATTTTCGTCCTCCCTATGCTTATTCTTGTCCAATTAGGGTTTTTAACCAATCTTGTGCATCCAATAAGTTCATTTGTGTCATTGGATGAACATTTAGGTCATTTTCGTCCTCCCTAGTCTTATTCTTGTCCAATTAGGGTTTTTATGCAATCTTGTGAATCCAATAGGTGTGTTTGTGTCATTGGAAGAACATTTAGGTCATTTTCGTCCTCCCTAGGCTTATTCTTGTCCGATTAGGGTTTTTAACCAATCTTGTGCATTCAATAAGTTCATTTGTGTCATTGGATGAACATTTAGGTCATTTTCGTCCTCCCTAGTCTTATTCTTGTCCAATTAGGGTTTTAAGCAATCTTGTGCATCCAATATGTGGGTGTGTGTCATTGGATGAACGTTTAGGTCATTTTCGTCCTCCCTATGCTTATTCTTGTCCAATTAGGGTTTTTAACCAATCTTGTGCATCCAATAAGTTCATTTGTGTCATTGGATGAACATTTAGGTCATTTTCGTCCTCCCTAGTCTTATTCTTGTCCAATTAGGGTTTTTATGCAATCTTGTGCATCCAATAGGTGTGTTTGTGTCATTGGACGAACATTTAGGTCATTTTCGTCCTCCCTAGGCTTATTCTTGTCCAATTAGGGTTTTTAACCAATCTTGTGCATCCAATAAGTTCATTTGTGTCATTGGATGAACATTTAGGTCATTTTCGTCCTCCCAAGTCTTATTCTTATCCAATTAGGGTTTTTATGCAATCTTGTGCATCCAATAGGTGTGTTTGTGTCATTGGAGGAACATTTAGGTCATTTTCGTCCTCCCTATGCTTATTCTTGTCCAATTAGGGTTTTTAACCAATCTTGTGCATCCAATAAGTTCATTTGTGTCATTGGATGAACATTTAGGTCATTTTCGTCCTCCCTAGTCTTATTCTTGTCCAATTAGGGTTTTTATGCAATCTTGTGCATCCAATAGGTGTGTTCGTGTCATTAGACGAACATTTAGGTCGTTTTCGTCCTCCCTAGGCTTATGCTGGTCCAATTAGGGTTTTTAACCAATCTTGTGCATCCAATAGGTGTGTTTGTGTTATTGGAGGAACATTTAGGTCATTTTCGTCCTCCCTAGTCTTATTCTTGTCCAATTAGGGTTTTTATGCAATCTTGTGCATCCAATAGGTGTGTTTGTGTCATTGGAAGAACATTTAGGTCATTTTCGTCCTCCCTAGGCTTATTCTTGTCCAATTAGGGTTTTTATGCAATCCTTTGCATCCAATAGGTGTGTTTGTGTCATTGGACGAACATTTAGGTCATTTTCGTCCTGCCTAGGCTTATTCTTGTCCAATTAGGGTTTTTAACCAACCTTGTGCATCCAATAAGTTCATTTGTGTCATTGGTTGAACATTTATGTCATTTTCGTCCTCCCTAGGCTTATTCTTGTCCAATTAGGGTTTTTAACCAACCTTGTGTATCCAATAAGTTCATTTGTGTCATTGGTGGAACATTTAGGTCATTTACGTCCTCCCTAGTCTTATTCTTGTCCAATTAGGGTTTTTATGCAATCTTGTGCATCCAATAGGTGTGTTTGTGTCATTGGAGGAACATTTAGGTCATTTTCGTCCTCCCTAGTCTTATTCTTGTCGAATTAGGGTTTTTATGCAATCTTGTGCATCCAATAGGTGTGTTTGTGTCATTGGAGGAACATTTAGGTCATTTTCGTCCTCCGTAGTCTTATTCTTGTCCAATTAGGGTTTTTATGCAATCTTGTGCATCCAATAGGTGTGTTTGTGTCATTGGAGGAACATTTAGGTCATTTTCGTCCTCCCTAGTCTTATTCTTGTCGAATTAGGGTTTTTATGCAATCTTGTGCATCCAATAGGTGTGTTTGTGTCATTGGAGGAACATTTAGGTCATTTAAGTCCTCCCTAGTCTTATTCTTGTCCAATTAGGATTTTTATGCAATCTTATGCATCCAATAGGTGTGTTTGTGTCATTGGACGAACATTTAGGTCATTTTCGTCCTCCCTAGGCTTATTCTTGGCCAATTAGGGTTTTTAACCAATCTTGTGCATCCAATAAGTTCATTTGTGTCATTGGATGAACATTTAGGTCATTTTCGTCCTCCCTAGTCTTATTCTTGTCCAATTAGGGTTTTTATGCAATCTTGTGCATCCAATACGTGTGTTTGTGTCATTGGAGGTACATTTTCGTCCTCCCTAGTCTTATTCTTGTCCAATTAGGTTTTTTATGCAATCTTGTGCATCCAATAGGTGTGTTTGTGTCATTGGACGAACATTTAGGTCATTTTCGTCCTCCCTAGGCTTATTCTTGTCCGATTAAGGTTTTTAACCAATCTTGTGCATTCAATAAGTTCATTTGTGTCATTGGATGAACATTTAGGTCATTTTCGTCCTCCCTAGTCTTATTCTTGTCGAATTAGGGTTTTTAAGCAGTCTTGTGCATCCATTAGGTGTGTTTGTGTCATTGGAGGAACATTTAGGTCATTTTCGTCCTCCCTAGTCTTATTCTTGTCCAATTAGGGTTTTTATGCAAGCTTGTGCATCCAATAGGTGTGTTTGTGTCATTGGACGAACATTTAGGTCATTTTCGTCCTCCCTAGGCTTATTCTTGTCCAATTAGGATTTTTAACCAATCTTGTGCATCCAATAAGTTCATTTGTGTCATTGGATGAACATTTAGGTCATTTTCGTCCTCCCTAGTCTTATTCTTGTCGAATTAGGGTTTTTATGCAATCTTGTGCATCCAATAGGTGTGTTTGAGTCATTGGAGGAACATTTAGGTCATTTTCGTCCTC
>JBBPBR010000425.1:0-20049 GCA_037974775.1 Cicer pinnatifidum
TAACCAACCTTGTGTATCCAATAAGTTCATTTGTGTCATTGGTGGAACATTTAGGTCATTTACGTCCTCCCTAGTCTTATTCTTGTCCAATTAGGGTTTTTATGCAATCTTGTGCATCCAATAGGTGTGTTTGTGTCATTGGAGGAACATTTAGGTCATTTTCGTCCTCCCTAGTCTTATTCTTGTCGAATTAGGGTTTTTATGCAATCTTGTGCATCCAATAGGTGTGTTTGTGTCATTGGACGAACATTTAGGTCATTTTCGTCCTCTCTAGGCTTATTCTTGTCCAATTAGGGTTTTTAACAAATCTTATGCATCCAATAAGTTCATTTGTGTCATTGGATGAACATTTAGGTCATTTTCGTCCTCCCTAGTCTTATTCTTGTCGAATTAGGGTTTTTATGCAGTCTTGTGCATCCAATAGGTGTGTTTGTGTCATTGGAGGAACATTTAGGTCATTTTCGTCCTGCCTAGTCTTATTCTTGTCGAATTAGGGTTTTTATGCAATCTTGTGCATCAAATAGGTGTGTTTGTGTCATTGGAAGAACATTTAGGTCATTTTCGTCCTCCCTAGGCTTATTCTTGTCCGATTAGGGTTTTTAAACAATCTTGTGCATTCAATAAGTTCATTTGTGTCATTGGATGAACATTTAGGTCATTTGCTTCCTCCCTAGGCTTATTCTTGTCCAATTAGGGTTTTTATGCAATCTTGTGCATCCAATAGGTGTGTTTGTGTCATTGGACGAACATTTAGGTCATTTTCGTCCTCCCTAGGCTTATTCTTGTCCAATTAGGGTTTTTAACCAATCTTGTGCATCCAATAAGTTCATTTGTGTCATTGGATGATTATTTAGATCATTTTCGTCCTCCCTAGACTTATTTTTGTCCAATTAGGGTTTTTAACCAATCTTGTGCTTCCAATAAGTTCATTTGTGTCATTGGATGAACATTTAGGTCATTTTCGTCCTCCCTTGGCTTATTCTTGTCCAATTAGGGTTTTTATGCAATCTTGTGCATCCAATAGGTGTGTTTGTGTCATTGGACGAACATTTAGGTCATTTTCGTCCTCCCTAGGCTTATTCTTGTCCAATTAGGGTTTTTAACCAATCTTGTGCATCCAATAAGTTCATTTGTGTCATTGGATGAACATTTAGGTCATTTTCGTCCTCCCTAGTCTTATTCTTGTCCAATTAGGGTTTTTATGCAATCTTGTGCATCCAATAGGTGTGTTTGTGTCATTGGAGGAACATTTAGGCCATTGTCGTCCTCCCTAGTCTTATTCTTGTCGAATTAGGGTTTTTATGCAATGTTGGGTATCCAATAGGTGTGTTTGTGTCATTGGAGGAACATTTAGGTCATTTTCGTCCTCCCTAGTCTTATTCTTTTCCTATTAGGGTTTTTATGCAATCTTGTGCATCCAATAGGTGTGTTTGTGTCATTGGACGAACATTTAGGTCATTTTCGTCCTCCCTAGGCTTATTCTTGTCCAATTAGGGTTTTTAACCAATCTTGTGCATCCAATAAGTTCATTTGTGTCATTGGATGAACATTTTGGTCATTTTCGTCCTCCCTAGGCTTATTCTTGTGCAATTAGGGTTTTTAACCAATCTTGTGCATCCAATAAGTTCATTTGTGTCATTGGATGAACATTTTGGTCATTTTTGTCCTCCCGAGGCTTATTCTTGTCCAATTAGGGTTTTTAACCAATCTTGTGCATCCAATAAGTTCATTTGTGTCATTGGATGAACATTTAGGTCATTTTCGTCCTCCCTAGTCTTATTCTTGTCCAATTAGGGTTTTTATGCAATCTTGTGCATCCAATAGGTGTGTTTGTGTCATTGGAGGAACATTTAGGTCATTTTCGTCCTCCCTAGTCTTATTCTTGTCCAATTAGGGTTTTTATGCAATCTTGTGCAGCCAATAGGTGTGTTTGTATCATTGGACGAACATTTAGGTCATTTTCGTCCTCCCTAGGCTTATTCTTGTCCGATTAGGGTTTTTAACCAATCTTTTGTATCCAATAAGTTCATTTGTGTCATTGGATGAACATTTAGGTCATTTTCGTCCTCCCTAGTCTTATTCTTGTCAAATTAGGGTTTTTAACCAATCTTGTGCATCCAATAAGTTCATTTGTGTCATTGGATGAACATTTGTGTCATTTTCGTCCTCCCTAGGCTTATTCTTGTGCAATTAGGGTTTTTAACCAATCTTGTGCATCCAATAAGTTCATTTGTGTCATTGGATGAACATTTAGGTCATTTTCGTCCTCCCTAGGCTTATTCTTGTCCAATTAGGGTTTTTAACCAATCTTGTGCATCCAATAAGTTCATTTGTGTCATTGGATGAACATTTAGGTCATTTTCGTCCTCCCTAGTCTTATTCTTGTCGAATTAGGGTTTTTATGCAATCTTGTGCATCCAATAGGTGTGTTTGTGTCATTGGAGGAACATTTAGGTCATTTTCGTCCTCTCTAGTTTTATTCTTATCCAATTAGGGTTTTTATGCAATCTTGTGCATCCAATAGGTGTGTTTGTGTCATTGGACGAACATTTAGGTCATTTTCGTCCTCCCTAGGCTTATTCTTGTCCAATTAGGGTTTTTAACCAATCTTGTGCATCCAATAAGTTCATTTGTGTCATTGGATGAACATTTAGGTCATTTTCGTCCTCCCTAGGCTTATTCTTGTCCAATTAGGGTTTTTAACCAATCATGTGCATCCAATAAGTTCATTTGTGTCATTGGATTAACATTTAGGTCATTTTCGTCATCCGTAGGCTTATTCTTGTCCAATTAGGGTTCCTAACCAATCTAGTGCATCCAATAGTTGTGTTTGTGTCATTGGATGAACATTTAGGTCATTTTCGTCCTCCCTAGGCTTATTCTTGTCCAATTAGGGTTTTTAACCAATCTTGTGCATCCAATAAGTTCATTTGTGTCATTGGATGAACATTTAGGTCATTTTCGTCCTCCCTAGTCTTATTCTTGTCCAATTAGGGTTTTTAACCAACCTTGTGCATCCAATAAGTTCATTTGTGTCATTGGTGGAACGTTTAGGTCATTTACGTCCTCCCTAGTCTTATTCTTGTCCAATTAGGGTTTTTATGCAATCTTGTGCATCCAATAGGTGTGTTTGTGTCATTGGAGGAACATTTAGGTCATTTTCGTCCTCCCTAGTCTTATTCTTGTCCAATTAGGGTTTTTATGCAATCTTGTGCATCCAATAGGTGTGTTTGTGTCATTGGACGAACATTTAGGTCATTTTCGTCCTCCCTAGGCTTATTCTTGTCCAATTAGGGTTTTTAACCAATCTTGTGCATCCAATAAGTTCATTTGTGTCATTGGATGAACATTTAGGTAATTTTCGTCGTCCTTAGTCTTATTCTTGTCGAATTAGGTTTTTATGCAATCTTGTGCATCCAATAGGTGTGTTTGTGTCATTGGAGGAACATTTAGGTCATTTTCGTCCTCCCTAGTCTTATTCTTGTCCAATTAGGGTTTTTATGCAATCTTGTGCATCCAATAGGTGTGTTTGTGTCATTGGACGAACATTTAGGTCATTTTCGTCCTCCCTAGTCTTATTCTTGTCCAATTAGGGTTTTTATGCAATCTTGTGCATCCAATAGGTATGTTTGTGTCATTGGACGAACATTTAGGTCATTTTCGTCCTCCCTAGGCTTATCCTTGTCCAAGTAGGGTTTTTAACCAATCTTGTGCATCCAATAAGTTCATTTGTGTCATTGGATGAACATTTAGGTCATTTTCGTCATCCCTAGTCTTATTCTTGTCCAATTAGGGTTTTAAGCAATCTTGTGCATCCAATATGTGTGTTTGTGTCATTGGAGGAACATTTAGGTCATTTTCGTCCTCCCTAGTCTTATTCTTGTCCAATTAGGGTTTTTATGCAATCTTGTGCATCCAATAGGTGTGTTTGTGTCATTGGACGAACATTTATGTCATTTTCGTCCTCCCTAGGGTTATTCTTGTCCGATTAGGGTTTTTAACCAATCTTGTGCATTCAATAAGTTCATTTGTGTCATTGGATGAACATTTAGGTCATTTTCGTCCTCCCTAGGCTTATTCTTGTCCAATTAGGGTTTTTAACCAATCTTGTGCATTCAATAAATTCATTTGTGTCATTGGATGAACATTTAGGTCATTTTCGTCCTCCCTAGGCTTATTCTTGTCCTATTAGGGTTTTTATGCAATCTTGTGCATCCAATAGGTGTGTTTGTGTCATTGGACGAACATTTAGGTCATTTTCGTCCTCCCTAGGCTTATTCTTGTCCAATTAGGGTTTTTAACCAATCTTGTGCATCCAATAAGTTCATTTGTGTCATTGGATGATTATTTAGGTCATTTTCGTCCTCCCTAGGCTTATTTTTGTCCAATTATGGTTTTTAACCAATCTTGTGCTTCCAATAAGTTCATTTGTGTCATTGGATGAACATTTAGGTCATTTTCGTCCTCCCTAGTCTTATTCTTGTCCAATTAGGGTTTTTATGCAATCTTGTGCATCCAATAGGTGTGTTTGTGTCATTGGAGGAACATTTAGGTCATTTTCGTCCTCCCTAGTTTTATTCTTATCCAATTAGGGTTTTTATGCAATCTTGTGCATCCAATAGGTGTGTTTGTGTCATTGGACGAACATTTAGGTCATTTTCGTCCTCCCTAGGCTTATTCTTGTCCAATTAGGGTTTTTAACCAATCTTGTGCATCCAATAAGTTCATTTGTGTCATTGGATGAACATTTAGGTCATTTTCGTCCTCCCTAGTCTTATTCTTGTCCAATTAGTGTTTTTAACCAACCTTGTGCATCCAATAAGTTCATTTGTGTCATTGGTGGAACATTTAGGTCATTTACGTCCTCCCTAGTCTTATTCTTGTCCAATTAAGGTTTTTAACCAATCTTGTGCATCCAATAAGTTCATTTGTGTCATTAGATGAACATTTAGGTCATTTTCGTCCTCCCTAGTCTTATTCTTGTCCAATTAGGGTTTTATGCAATCTTGTGCATCCAATAGGTGTGTTTGTGTCATTGGACGAACATTTAGGTCATTTTCGTCCTCCCTAGGCTTATTCTTGTCCAATTAGGGTTTTTAACCAATCTTGTGCATCCAATAAGTTCATTTGTGTCATTGGATGAACATTTAGGTCATTTTCGTCATCCCTAGTCTTATTCTTGTCCAATTCGGGTTTTAAGCAATCTTGTGCATCCAATATGTGTGTTTGTGTCATTGGATGAACATTTAGGTCATTTTCGTCCTCCCTATGCTTATTCTTGTCCAATTAGGGTTTTTAACCAATCTTGTGCATCCAATAAGTTCAATTGTGACATTGGATGAACATTTAGGTCATTTACGTCCTCCCTAGGCTTATTCTTGTCCAATTAGGGTTTTTAACCAATCTTGTGCATCCAATAAGTTCATTTGTGTCATTGGATGAACATTTAGGTCATTTTCGTCATCCCTAGTCTTATTCTTGTCCAATTAGGGTTTTAAGCAATCTTGTGCATCCAATATGTGTGTTTGTGTCATTGGATGAACATTTAGGTCATTTTCGTCCACCCTATGCTTATTCTTGTCAAATTAGGGTTTTTAACCAATCTTGTGCATCCAATAAGTTCATTTGTGTCATTGGTGGAACATTTAGGTCATTTACGTCCTCCCTAGTCTTATTCTTGTCCAATTAGGGTTTTTATGCAATCTTGTGCATCCAATAGGTGTGTTTGTGTCATTGGACGAACATTTAGGTCATTTTCGTCCTCCCTAGGCTTATTCTTGTCCAATTAGGGTTTTTAACCAATCTTGTGCATCCAATAAGTGCATTTGTGTCATTGGATGAACATTTAGGTCATTTTCGTCCTCCCTAGGCTTGTTCTTGTCCAATTAGGGTTTTTATGCAATCTTGTGCATCCAATAGGTGTGTTTGTGTCATTGGACGAACATTTAGGTCATTTTCGTCCTCCGTAGGCTTATTCTTGTCCAATTCGGGTTTTTATGCAATCCTTTGCATCCAATAGGTGTGTTTGTGTCATTGGACGAACATTTAGGTCATTTTCGTCCTCCCTAGGCTTATTCTTGTCCAATTAGGGTTTTTAACCAACCTTGTGCATCCAATAAGTTCATTTGTGTCATTGGTTGAACATTTAGGTCATTTTCGTCCTCCCTAGGCTTATTCTTGTCTATTTAGGGTTTTTAACCAACCTTGTGCATCCAATAAGTTCATTTGTG
Organism: Cicer pinnatifidum; assembly: GCA_037974775.1. Lineage (NCBI taxonomy): Eukaryota > Viridiplantae > Streptophyta > Magnoliopsida > Fabales > Fabaceae > Cicer > Cicer pinnatifidum. The sequence goes on from JBBPBR010000425.1 coordinate 6,231, forward strand.
TCATTGGTGGAACATTTAGGTCATTTACGTCCTCCCTAGTCTTATTCTTGTCCAATTAGGGTTTTTATGCAATCTTGTGCATCCAATAGGTGTATTTGTGTCATTGGACGAACATTTAGGTCATTTTCGTCCTCCCTAGGCTTATTCTTGTCCAATTAGGGTTTTTAACCAATCTTGTGCATCCAATAAGTTTATTTGTGTCATTGGATGAACATTTTGGTTATTTTCGTCCTCCCTAGGCTTATTCTTGTCCAATTAGGGTTTTTAACCAATCTTGTGCATCCAATAAGTTCATTTGTGTCATTGGACGAACATTTAGGTCATTTTCGTCCTCCCTAGGCTTATTCTTGTCCAATTAGGGTTTTTAACCAATCTTGTGCATCCAATAGGTGTATTTGTGTCATTGGATGAACATTTAGGTCATTTTCGTCCTCCCTAGCTTTATTCTTGTCCAATTAAAGTTTTTAAGCAATCTTGTGCATCCAATAAGTTCATTTGTGTCATTGGATGAACATTTAGGTCATTTTCGTCCTCCCTAGGCTTATTCTTGTCCAATTAGGGTTTTTAACCAATCTTGTGCATCCAATAAGTTCATTTGTGTCATTGGATGAACATTTAGGTCATGTGCGTCCACCCTAGGCTTATTCTTGTCCAATTAGGGTTTTTAACCAATCTTGTGCATCCAATAAGTTCATTTGTGTCATTGGATGAACATTTAGGTTATTTTCGTCCTCCCTAGGCTTATTCTTGTCCAATTAGGGTTTCTAACCAATCTTGTGCATCAAATAGGTGTGTTTGTGTCATTGGATGAACATTTAGGTCATTTTCGTCCTCCCTAGGCTTATTCTTGTCCAATTAGGGTTTTTAACCATTCTTGTGCATCCAATAAGTTCATTTGTGTCATTGGATGAACATTTAGGTCATTTTCGTCCTCCCTAGTCTTATTCTTGTCCAATTAGGGTTTTTATGCAATCTTGTGCATCCAATAGGTGTGTTTGTGTCATTGGAGGAACATTTAGGTCATTTTCGTCCTCCCTACTCTTATTCTTGTCCAATTAGGGTTTTTATGCAATCTTGTGCATCCAATAGGTGTGTTTGTGTCATTGGACGAACATTTAGGTCATTTTTGTCCTCCCTAGGCTTATTCTTGTCCAATTAGGGTTTTTAACCAATCTTGTGCATCCAATAAGTTCATTTGTGTCATTGGATGAACATTTAGGTCATTTTAGTCCTCCCTAGGCTTATTCTTGTCCAATTAGGGTTTTTAACCAATCTTGTGCATCCAATAAGTTCATTTGTGTCATTGGATGAACATTTAGGTCATTTTCGTCCTCCCTAGTCTTATTCTTGTCGAATTAGGGTTTTTATGCAATCTTGTGCATCCAATAGGTGTGTTTGTGTCATTGGAGGAACATTTAGGTCATTTTCGTCCTCCCTAGTCTTATTCTTGTCCAATTAGGGTTTTTATGCAATCTTGTGCATCCAATAGGTGTGTTTGTGTCATTGGAGGAACATTTAGGTCATTTTCGTCCTCCCTAGTCTTATTCTTGTCCAATTAGGGTTTTTAACCAATCTTGTGCATCCAATAGGTGTGTTTGTGTCAATGGACGAACATTTAGGTCATTTTTGTCCTCCCAAGTCTTATTCTTGTCCGATTAGGGTTTTTATGCAATCTTGTGCATCCAATAAGTTCATTTGTGTCATTGGATGAACATTTAGGTCATTTTCGACCTCCCTAGTCTTATTCTTGTCCAATTAGGGTTTTAAGCAATCTTGTGCATCCAATATGTGGGTTTGTGTCATTGGACGAACATTTAGGTCATTTTCGTCCTCCCTATGATTATTCTTGTCCAATTAGGGTTTTTAACCAATCTTGTGCATCCAATAAGTTCATTTGTGTCATTGGATGAACATTTAGGTCATTTTCGTCCTCCCTAGTCTTATTCTTGTCCAATTAGGGTTTTAAGCAATCTTGTGCATCCAATATGTGGGTTTGTGTCATTAGATGAACGTTTAGGTCATTTTCGTCCTCCCTATGCTTATTCTTGTCCAATTAGGGTTTTTAACCAATCTTGTGGATCCAATAAGTTCATTTGTGTCATTGGGTGAACATTTACGTCATTTTCGTCCTCCCTAGTCTTATTCTTGTCGAATTAGGGTTTTTATGCAATCTTGTGCATCCAATAGGTGTGTTTGTGTCATTGGAGGAACATTTAGCTCATTTTCGTCTTCCCTAGTCTTATTCTTGTCTAATTAGGGTTTTTATGCAATCTTGTGCATCCAATAGGTGTGTTTGTGTCATTGGACGAACATTTAGGTCATTTTCGTCCTCCCTAGGCTCATTCTTGTCCAATTAGGGTTTTTAACCAATCTTGTGCATCCAATAAGTTCATTTGTGTCATTGGATGAACATTTAGGTCATTTTCGTCCTCCCTAGTCTTATTCTTGTCCAATTAGGGTTTTTATGCAATCTTGTGCATCCAATAGGTGTGTTTGTGTCATTGGAGGAACATTTAGGTCATTTTCGTCCTCCCTAGTCTTATTCTTGTCCAATTAGGGTTTTTATGCAATCTTGTGCATCCAATAGGTGTGTTTGTATCATTGGACAAACATTTAGGTCATTTTCGTCCTCCCTAGGCTTATTCTTGTCCAATTAGGGTTTTTATGCAATCTTGTGCATCCAATAGGTCTGTTTGTGTCATTGGACGAACATTTAGGTAATTTTCGTCCTCCCTTGGCTTATTCTTGTCCAATTAGGGTTTTTAAACAATCTTGCGCATCCAATAAGTTCATTTGTGTCATTGGATGAACATTTAGGTGATTTTCGTCCTCCCTAGGCTTATTCTTGTCCAATTAGGGTTTTTAACTAATCTTGTGCATCCAATAAGTTCATTTGTGTCATTGGATGAACATTTAGGTCATTTTCGTCCTCCCTAGTCTTATTCTTGTCCAATTAGGGTTTTAAGCAATCTTGTGCATCCAATATGAGTGTTTGTATCATTGGATGAACATTTAGGTCATTTTCGTCCTCCCTGTGCTTATTCTTGTCCAATTAGGGTTTTTATCCAATCTTGTGCATACAATAAGTTCATTTGTGTCATTGGATGAACATTTAGGTCATTTTCGTCCTCCCTAGTCTTATTCTTGTCCAATTAGGGTTTTTATGCAATCTTGTGCATCCAATAGGTGTGTTTGTGTCATTGGAGGAACATTTAGGTCATTTTCGTCCTCCCTAGTCTTATTCTTGTCCAATTAGGGTTTTTATGCAATCTTGTGCATCCAATAGGTGTGTTTGTGTCATTGGACGAAATTTTAGGTCATTTTCGTCCTCCCTAGGCTTATTCTTGTCCAATTAGGGTTTTTAACCAATCTTGTGCATTCAATAAGTTCATTTGTGTCATTCGATGAACATTTAGGTCATTTTCGTCCTCCCTAGTCTTATTCTTGTCCAATTAGGGTTTTAAGCAATCTTGTGCATCCAATATGTGTGTTTGTGTCATTGGATGAACATTTAGGTAATTTTTGTCCTCCCAATGCTTATTCTTGTCCAATTAGGGTTTTTAAAAAATCTTGTGCTTACAGTAAGTTCATTTGTGTCATTGGATGAAAATTTAGGTCATTTTCGTCCTCCCTAGTCTTATTCTTGTCCAATTAGGGTTTTTATGCAATCTTGTGCATCCAATAGGTGTGTTTGTGTCATTGGAGGAACATTTAGGTCATTTTCGTCCTCCCTAGTCTTATTCTTGTCCAATTAGGGTTTTTATGCAATCTTGTGCATCCAATAGGTGTGTTTGTGTCATTGGACGAAATTTTAGGTCATTTTCGTCCTCCCTAGGCTTATTCTTGTCCAATTAGGGTTTTTAACCAATCTTGTGCATCCAATAAGTTCATTTGTGTCATTCGATGAACATTTAGGTCATTTTCGTCCTCCCTAGTCTTATTCTTGTCCAATTAGGGTTTTAAGCAATCTTGTGCATCAAATATGTGTGTTTGTGTCATTGGATGAACATTTAGGTAATTTTCGTCCTCCCAATGCTTATTCTTTTCCAATTAGGGTTTTTAAAAAAATCTTGTGCATACAGTAAGTTCATTTGTGTCATTGGATGAACATTTAGGTCATTTTCGTCCTCCCTAGTCTTATTCTTGTTGAATTAGGGTTTTTATGCAATCTTGTGCATCCAATAGGTGTGTTTGTGTCATTGGAGGAACATTTAGGTCATTTTCGTCCTCCCTAGTCTTATTCTTGTCCAATTAGGGTTTTTATGCAATCTTGTGCATCCAATAGGTGTGTTTGTGTCATTGGACGAAATTTTAGGTCATTTTCGTCCTCCCTAGGCTTATTCTTGTCCAATTAGGGTTTTTAACCAATCTTGTGCATCCAATAAGTTCATTTGTGTCATTGGATGAACATTTAGGTCATTTTCGTCCTCCCTAGTCTTATTGTTGTCCACTTAGGGTTTTTATGCAATCTTGTGCATCCAATAGGTGTGTTTGTGTCATTGGAGGAACATTTAGGTCATTTTCATCCTCCCTAGTCTTATTCTTGTCCAATTAGGGTTTTTATGCAATCTTGTGCATCCAATATGTGTGTTTGTGTCATTGGATGAACATTTAGGTCATTTTCGTCCTCCATATGCTTATTCTTGTCCAATTAGGGTTTTTAACCAATCTTGTGCATCCAATAAGTTCATTTGTGTCATTGGATGAACATTTAGGTCATTTTCGTCCTCCCTAGTCTTATTCTTGTCCAATTAGGGTTTTTATGCAATCTTGTGCTTCCAATATGTGTGTTTGTGTCATTGGATGAACATTTAGGTCATTTTCGTCCTCCCTAGTCTTATTCTTGTCCAATTAGGGTTTTTATGCAATCTTGTGCATCCAATAGGTGTGTTTGTGTCATTGGAGGAACATTTAGGTCATTTTCGTCCTCCCTAGTCGTATTCTTGTCCAATTAGGGTTTTTATGCAATCTTGTGCATCCAATAGGTGTGTTTGTATCATTGGACGAACATTTAGGTCATTTTCGTCCTCCCTAGGCTTTTTCTTGTCCAATTAGGGTTTTTAACCAATCTTGTGCATCCAATAAGTTCATTTGTGTCATTGGATGAACATTTAGGTCATTTTCGTCATCCCTAGTCTTATTCTTGTCCAATTAGGGTTTTAAGCAATCTTGTGCATCCAATATGTGTGTTTGTGTCATTGGATGAACATTTAGGTCATTTTCGTCCTCCCTATGCTTATTCTTGTTCAATTAGGGTTTTTAACCAATCTTGTGCATCCAATAAGTTCATTTGTGTCATTGGATGAACATTTAGGTCATTTACGTCCTCCCTAGGCTTATTCTTGTCCAATTAGGGTTTTTAACCAATCTTGTGCATCCAATAGGTGTGTTTGTGTCATTGGACGAACATTTAGGTCATTTTCGTCCTCCCTAGGCTTATTCTTGTCCAATTAGGGTTATTAACCAATCATGTGCATCCAATAAGTTCATTTGTGTCATTGGATGAACATTTAGGTCATTTTCGTCCTCCCTAGGCTTATTCTTGTCCAATTAGGGTTTTTAACCAATCTTGTGCATCCAATAAGTTCATTTGTGTCATTGGATGAACATTTAGGTCATTTTCGTCCTCCCTAGTCTTATTCTTGTCCAATTAGGGTTTTTATGCAATCTTGTGCATCCAATAGGTGTGTTTGTGTCATTGGACGAACATTTAGGTCATTTTCGTCCTCCCTAGGCTTATTCTTGTCCAATTAGGGTTTTTAACCAATATTGTGCATCCAATAAGTTCATTTGTGTCATTAGACGAACATTTAGATCATTTTCGTCCTCCCTAGGCTTATTCTAGTCCAATTAGGGTTTTTAACCAATCATGTGTATCCAATAAGTTGATTTGTGTCATTGGATGAACATTTAGGTCATTTCCGTCCTCCCTAGGCTTATTCTTGTCCAATTAGGGTTTTTAACCAATCTTGTGCATCCAATAAGTTCATTTGTGTCATTGGATGAACATTTAGGTCATTTTCGTCCTCCCTAGTCTTATTCTTGTCCAATTAGGGTTTTTATGCAATCTTGTGCATCCAATAGGTGTGTTTGTGTCATTCGACAAACATTTAGGTCATTTTCGTCCTCCCTAGGCTTATTCTTGTCCAATTAGGGATTTTAACCAATCTTGTGCATCCAATAAGTTCATTTGTGTCATTGGATGAACATTTAGGTCATTTTCGTCCTCCCTAGGCTTATTCTTGTCCAATTAGGGTTTTTAACCAATCTTGTGCATCCAATAAGTTCATTTGTGTCATTGGATGAACATTTAGGTCATTTTCGTCCTCCCTAGGCTTATTCTTGTCCAGTTAGGGTTTTTAACCAACCTTGTGCATCCAATAAGTTCATTTGTGTCATTGGAGGAACATTTAGGTCATTTTTCGTCCTCCCTAGTCTTATTCTTGTCCAATTCGGGTTTTTATGCAATCTTGTACATCCATTAGGTGTGTTTGTGTCATTGGACGAACATTTAGGTCATTTTCGTCCTCCCTAGGCTTATTCTTGTCCAATTAGGGTTTTTAACCAATCTTGTGCATCCAATAAGTTCATTTGTGTCATTGGATGAACATTTAGGTCATTTTCGTCCTCCCTAGGCTTATTCTTGTCCAATTAGGGTTTTCAACCAATCTTGTGCATCCAATAAGTTCATTTGTGTCATTGGACGAACATTTAGGTCATTTTCGTTCTCCCTAGGCTTATTCTTGTCCAATTAAGGTTTTTAACCAATCTTGTGCATCCAATAAGTTCATTTGTGTCATTGGATGAACATTTAGGTCATTTTCGTCCTCCCTAGGCTAATTATTGTCCAATTAGGCTTTTTAACCAATCTTGTGCATCCAATAAGTTCATTTGTGTCATTGGATGAACATTTAGGTCATTTTCGTCCTCCCTAGTCTTATTCTTGTCCAATTAGGGTTTTTATGCAATCTTGTGCATCCAATAGGTGTGTTTGTGTCATTGGAGGAACATTTAGGTCATTTTCGTCCTCCCTAGTCTTATTCTTGTCCAATTAGGGTTTTAAGCAATCTTGTGCATCCAATATGTGTGTTTGTGTCATTGGATGCACATTTAGGTCATTTTCGTCCTCCCTATGCTTATTCTTGTCCAATTAGGGTTTTTAACCAATCTTGTGCATACAATAAGTTCATTTGTGTCATTGGAGGAACATTTAGGTCATTTTCGTCCTTCCTAGTCTTATTCTGGTCGAATTAGGGTTTTTATGCAATCTTGTGCATCCAATAGGTGTGTTTGTGTCATTGGAGGAACATTTAGGTCATTTTCGTCCTCCCTAGTCTTATTCTTGTCCAATTAGGGTTTTTATGCAATCTTGTGCATCCAATAGGTGTGTTTGTGTCATTGGACGAACATTTAGGTCATTTTCGTCCTCCCTAGGCTTATTCTTGTCCGATTAGGGTTTTTAACCAATCTTGTGCATTCAATAAGTTCATTTGTGTCATTGGATGAACATTTAGGTCATTTTCGTCCTCCCTAGTCTAATTCTTGTCCAATTAGGGTTTTTATGCAATCTTGTGCATCCAATAGGTGTGTTTGTGTCATTGGAGGAACATTTAGGTCATTTTCGTCCTCCCTAGTCTTATTCTTGTCGAATTAGGGTTTTTATGCAATCTTGTGCATCCAATAGGTGTGTTTGTGTCATTGGAGGGACATTTAGGTCATTTTCGTCCTCCATAGCCTTAAACTTGTCCAATTAGGGTTTTTATGCAATCTTGTGCATCCAATAGGTGTGTTTGTGTCATTGGACGAACATTTAGGTCATTTTCGTCCTCCCTAGGCTTATTCTTGTCCAATTAGGGTTTTTAACCAATCTTGTGCATCCAATAAGTTCATTTGTGTCATTGGATGAACATTTAGGTCATTTTCGTCCTCCCTAGTCTTATTCTTGTCCAATTAGGGTTTTTATGCAATCTTGTGCATCCAATAGGTGTGTTTGTGTCATTGGAGGAACATTTAGGCCATTGTCGTCCTCCCTAGTCTTATTCTTGTCGAATTAGGGTTTTTATGCAATGTTGGGTATCCAATAGGTGTGTTTGTGTCATTGGAGGAACATTTAGGTCATTTTCGTCCTCCCTAGTCTTATTCTTTTCCTATTAGGGTTTTTATGCAATCTTGTGCATCCAATAGGTGTGTTTGTGTCATTGGACGAACATTTAGGTCATTTTCGTCCTCCCTAGGCTTATTCTTGTCCAATTAGGGTTTTTAACCAATCTTGTGCATCCAATAAGTTCATTTGTGTCATTGGATGAACATTTTGGTCATTTTCGTCCTCGCTAGTCTTATTCTTGTCCAATTAGGGTTTTTATGCAATTTTGTGCATCCAATAGGTGTGTTTGTGTCATTGGAGGAACATTTAGGCCATTTTTGTCCTCCCTAGTCTTATTCTTGTCGAATTAGGGTTTTTATGCAATGTTGGGCATCCAATAGGTGTGTTTGTGTCATTGGAGGAACATTTAGGTCATTTTCGTCCTCCCTAGTCTTATTCTTGTCCAATTAGGGTTTTGATGCAATCTTGTGCATCCAATAGGTGTGTTTGTGTCATTGGACGAACATTTAGGTCATTTTCGTCCTCCCTAGGCTTATTCTTGTCCGATTAGGGTTTTTAACCAATCTTGTGCATTCAATAAGTTCATTTGTGTCATTGGATGAACATTTAGGTCATTTTCGTCCTCCCTAGGCTTATTCTTGTCCAATTAGGGTTTTTAACCAATCTTGTGCATCCAATAAGTTCATTTGTGTCATTGGATGAACATTTAGGTCATTTTCGTCCTCCCTAGTCTTATTCTTGTCCGATTAGGGTTTTTATGCAATCTTGTGCATCCAATAGGTGTCTTTGTGTCATTGGACGAACATTTAGGTCATTCTCGTCCTCCCTAGGCTTATTCTTGTCCAGTTAGGGTTTTTAACCAATCTTGTGCATCCAATAAGTTCATTTGTGTCATTGGATGAACATTTAGGTCATTTTCGTCCTCCCTAGGCTTATTCTTGTCCAATTAGGGTTTTTATGCAATCTTGTGCATCCAATAGGTGTGTTTGTGTCATTGGACGAACATTTAGGTCATTTTCGTCCTCCCTAGTCTTATTCTTGTCCAATTAGGATTTTTATGCAATCTAGTGCATCCAATAGGTGCGTTTGTGTCATTGGACGAACATTTAGGTCATTTTCGTCCTCCCTAGGCTTATTCTTGTCCAATTAGGGTTTTTAACCAATCTTGTGCATCCAATAAGTTCATTTGTGTCATTGGATGAACATTTAGGTCATTTTCGTCCTCCCTAGGCTTTTTCTTGTCCAATTAGGGTTTTTAACCAATCTTGTGCATCCAATAAGTTCATTTGTGTCATTGGACGAACATTTAGGTCAATTTCGTCCTCCCTAGGCTTATTCTTGTCCAATTAGGGTTTTTAACCAATCTTGTGCATCCAATAAGTTCATTTGTGTCATTGGACGAACATTTAGGTCAATTTCGTCCTCCCTAGGCTTATTCTTGTCCAATTAGGGTTTTCAACCAATCTTGTGCATCCAATAAGTTCATTTGTGTCATCTGATGAACATTTAGGTCATTTTCGTCCTCCCTAGGCTTATTCTTGTCCAATTAGGGTTTTTAACCAATCTTGTGCATCCAATAAGTTCATTTGTGTCATTGGATGAACATTTAGGTCATTTTCGTCCTCCCTAGTCTTATTCTTGTCCAATTAGGGTTTTTATGCAATCTTGTGCATCCAATAGGTGTGTTTGTGTCATTGGAGGAACATTTAGGTCATTTTCGTTCTCCCTAGGCTTATTCTTGTCCAATTAGGGTTTTTAACCAATCTTGTGCATCCAATAAGTTCATTTGTGTCATTGGCTGAACATTTAGGTCATTTTCGTCATCCCTAGTCTTATTCTTGTCCAATTAGGGTTTTTATGCAATCTTGTGCATCCAATAGGTGTGTTTGTGTCATTGGACGAACATTTAGGTCATTTTCGTCCTCCCTAGGCTTATTCTTGTCCGATTAGGGTTTTTAACCAATCTTGTGCATTCAATAAGTTCATTTGTGTCATTGGATGAACATTTAGGTCATTTTCGTCCTCCCTAGTCTTATTCTTGTCCAATTAGGGTTTTTATGCAATCTTGTGCATCCAATAGGAGTGTTTGTGTCATTGGAGGAACATTTAGGTCATTTTCGTCCTCCCTAGTCTTATTCTTGTCCAATTAGGGTTTTTATGCAATCTTGTGCATCCAATTGGTGTGTTTGTGTAATTGGACGAACATTTAGGTCATTTTCGTCCTCCCTAGGCTTATTCTTGTCCAATTAGGGTTTTTAACCAATCTTGTGCATCCAATAAGTTCATTTGTGTCATTGGATGAACATTTAGGTCATTTTCGTCCTCCCTAGTCTTATTCTTGTCGAATTAGGGTTTTTATGCAATCTTGTGCATCCAATAGGTGTGTTTGTGTCATTGGAGGAACATTTAGGTCATTTTCGTCCTCCATAGTTTTATTCTTATCCAATTAGGGTTTTTATGCAATCTTGTGGATCCAATAGGTGTGTTTGTGTCATTGGACGAACATTTAGGTCATTTTCGTCCTCCCTAGGCTTATTCTTGTCCAATTAGGGTTTTTAACCAATCTTGTGCATCCAATAAGTTCATTTGTGTCATTGGATGAACATTTAGGTCATTTTCGTCCTCCCTAGTCTTATTCTTGTCCAATTAGGGTTTTAAGCAATCTTGTGCATCCAATATGTGGGTTTGTGTAATTGGATGAACGTTTAGGTCATTTTCGTCCTCCCTGTGCTTATTCTTGTCCAATTAGGGTTTTTAACCAATCTTGTGCATCCAATAAGTTCATTTGTGTCATTGGATGAACATTTAGGTCATTTTCGTCCTCCCTAGTCTTATTCTTGTCCAATTAGGGTTTTTATGCAATCTTGTGCATCCAATAGGTGTGTTTGTGTCATTGGACGAACATTTAGGTCATTTTCGTCCTCCCTAGGCTTATTCTTGTCCAATTTGGGTTTTAAGCAATCTTGTGCGTCCAATAAGTGTGTTTGTGTAATTGGATGAACATTTAGGTAATTTTCGTCCTCCCTATGCTTATTCTTGTCCAATTAGGGTTTTTTAACCAATCTTGTGCATACAATAAGTTCATTTGTGTCATTGGATGAACATTTAGGTCATTTTCGTCCTCCCTAGGCTTATTCTTGTCCAATTAGGGTTTTTAACCAATCTTGTGCATCCAATAAGTTCATTTGTGTCATTGGATGAACATTTAGGTCATTTTCGTCCTCCCTAGTCTTATTCTTGTCCAATTAGGGTTTTTATGCAATCTTGTGCATCCAATAGGTGTGTTTGTGTCATTGGAGGAACATTTAGGTCATTTTCGTCCTCCCTAGTCTTATTCTTGTCCAATTAGGGATTTTATGCAATCTTGTGCATCCAATAGGTGTGTTTGTGTCATTGGACAAACATTTAGGTCATTTTCGTCCTCCCTAACCTTATTCTTGTCCAATTAGGGTTTTTAACCAATCTTGTGCATCCAATAAGTTCATTTGTGTCATTGGATGAACATTTTGGTCATTTTCGTCCTCCCTAGGCTTATTCTTGTCCAATTAGGGTTTTTAACCAATCTTGTGCATCCAATAAGTTCATTTGTGTCATTGGATGAACATTTAGGTCATTTTCGTCCTCCCTAGGCTTATTCTTGTCCAATTAGGGTTTTTAACCAATCTTGTGCATCCAATAAGTTCATTTGTGTCATTGGATGAACATTTAGGTCATTTTCGTCCTCCCTAGGCTTATTCTTGTCCAATTAGGGTTTCTAACCAATCTTGTGCATCCAATAGGTGTATTTGTGTCATTGGATGAACATTTAGCTCATTTTCGTCCTCCCTAGGCTTATTCTTGTCCAATTAGGGTTTTTAAGCAATCTTGTGCATCCAATAAGTTCATTTGTGTCATTGGATGAACATTTAGGTCATTTTCGTCCTCCCTAGGCTTATTCTTGTCCAATTAGGGTTTCTAAACTATCTTGTGCATCCAATAAGTTCATTTGTGTCATTGGATGAACATTTAGGTCATTTTTGTCCTCCCTAGGCTTATTCTTGTCCAATTAGGGTTTTTAACCAATCTTGTGCATCCAATAGGTGTGTTTGTGTCATTGGATGAACATTTAGGTCATTTTCGTCTTCCCTAGGCTTATTCTTGTCCAATTAGCGTTTCTAACCAATCTTGTGCATCCAATAGGTGTGTTTGTGTCATTGGATGAACATTTAGGTCATTTTCGTCCTCCCTAGGCTTATTCTTGTCCAATTACGGTTTTTAACCAATCTTGTGCATCCAATAGGTGTGTTTGTGTCATTGGATGAACATTTAGGTCATTTTCGTCTTCCCTAGTCTTATTCTTGTCCAATTAGGGTTTTAAGCAATCTTGTGCATCCAATAAGTTCATTTGTGTCATCGGATGAACATTTAGGTCATTTTCGTCCTCCCTAGGCTTATTCTTGTCCAATTAGGGGTTTTAAGCAATCTTGTGCATCCAATAAGTTCATTTGTGTCATTGGATGGACATTTAGGTCATTTTCGTCCTCCCTTGGCTTATTCTTGTCCAATTAGGGTTTCTAACCAATCTTGTGCATCCAATAAGTTCATTTGTGTCATTGGATGAACATTTTGGTCATTTTCGTCCTCCCTAGGCTTATTCTTGTCCAATTACGGTTTTTAACCAATCTTGTGCATCCAATAGGTGTGTTTGTGTCATTGGATGAACATTTAGGTCATTTTCGTCTTCCCTAGGCTTATTCTTGTCCAATTAGCGTTTCTAACCAATCTTGTGCATCCAATAGGTGTGTTTGTGTCATTGGATGAACATTTAGATCTCCCTAGGCTTATTCTTGTCTAATTAGGGTTTTTAAGCAATCTTGTGCATCCAATAAGTTCATTTGTGTCATTTGATGAACATTCCGGTCATTTTCGTCCTCCCTAGGCTTATTCTTGATCAATTAGGGTTTCTAACCAATCTTGTGCATCCAATAGGTGTGTTTGTGTCATTGGATGAACATTTAGGTCATTTTCGTCCTCCCTAGTCTTATTCTTGTCCAATTAGGGTTTTTAACCAATCTTGTGCATCCAATAGGTGTGTTTGTGTCATTGGATGAACATTTAGGTCATTTTCGTCTTCCCTAGGCTTATTCTTGTCCAATTAGAGGTTTTAACCAATCTTGTGCATCCAATAAGTTCATTTGTGTCATTGGATAAACATTTAGGTCATTTTCGTCCACCCTAGGCTTATTCTTGTCCAATTAGGGTTTTTAACTAATCTTGTGCATCCAATAAGTTCATTTGTGTCATTGGATGAACATTTAGGTCATTTTCGTCCTCCCAAGGCTTATTCTTGTCCAATTAGGGTTTTTAACCAATCTTGTGCATCCAATAAGTTCATTTGGGTCATTGGATGAACATTTAGGTCATTTTCGTCCTCCCTAGGCTTATACTTGTCCAATTAGGGTTTTTAAGCAATCTTGTGCATCCAATAAGTTCATTTGTGTCATTGGATGATCATTTAGGTCATTTTCGTCCTCCCTAGGCTTATTCTTGTTCAATTAGGGTTTCTAACCAATCTTGTGCATCCAATAGGTGTGTTTGTGTCATTGGATGAACATTTAGGTCATTTTCGTCCTCCCTAGACTTATTCTTGTCCAATTCGGGTTTTAAGCAATCTTGTGCATCCAATAAGTTATTTTTGTGTCATTGGATGAACATTTAGGTCATTTTCGTCCTCCC
>JBBPBR010000425.1:20106-37311 GCA_037974775.1 Cicer pinnatifidum
TCCCTAGTCTTATTCTTGTCCAATTAGGGTTTTAAGCAAACTTGTGCATCCAATAGGTGTGTTTGTGTCATTGGATGAACATTTAGGTCATTTTCGTCTTCCCTAGTCTTATTCTTGTCCAATTAGGGTTTTAAGCAATCTTGTGCATCCAATAAGTTCATTTGTGTCATCGGATGAACATTTAGGTCATTTTCGTCCTCCCTAGGCTTATTCTTGTCCAATTAGGGTTTTTAAGCAATCTTGTGCATCCAATAAGTTCATTTATGTCATTGGATGAACATTTAGGTCATTTTCGTCCTCCCTAGGCTTATTCTTGTCCAATTAGGGTTTCTAACCAATCTTGTGCATCCAATAAGTTCATTTGTGTTATTTGATGAACATTCAGGTCATTTTCGTCCTCCCTAGGCTTATTCTTGTTCAATTAGGGTTTCTAACCAATCTTGTGCATCCAATAGGTGTGTTTGTGTCATTGGATGAACATTTAGGTCATTTTCGTCCTCCCTAGTCTTATTCTTGTCCAATTAGGGTTTTAAGCATTCTTGTGCAATCAATGTGTGTGTTTGTGTCATTGGATGCACATTTTGGTCAATTTCGTCCTCCCTAGGCTTATTCCTGTCTAATTAGGGTTTTTAACCAATCTTGTGCATCCAATAAGTTCATTTGTGTCATTGGATGAACATTTAGGTCATTTTCGTCCACCCTAGGCTTATTCTTGTCCAATTAGGGTTTTTAAGCAATCTTATGCATCCAATAACTTCCTTTGTGTCATTGGATTAACATTTAAGTCATTTTCGTCCTCCTTAGGCTTATTCTTGTCCAATTATGATTTTTAACCAATCTTGTGCATTCAATAGGTGTGTTTGTGTCATTGGATGAACATTTAGGTCATTTTCGTCCTCCCTAGGCTTATTCTTGTCCAATTAGGGTTTTTAACCAATCTTGTGCATCCAATAAGTTCATTTGTGTCATTGGATGAACATTTAGGTCATTTTCGTCCTCCCTAGGCTTATTCTTGTCCAATTAGGGTTTCTAACCAATCTTGTGCATCCAATAGGTGTGTTTGTGTCATTGGATCAACATTTAGGTCATTTTCGTCCTCCCTAGGCTTATTCTTGCCCAATTAGGGTTTGTAACCAATCTTGTGCATCCAATAAGTTCATTTGTGTCATTGGATGAACATTTAGGTCATTTTCTTCCTCCCAAGGCTTATTCTTGTCCAATTAGGGTTTCTAACCACTCTTGTGCATCCAATAGGTGTGTTTGTGTCATTGGATGAACATTTAGGTTATTTTCGTCCTCCCTAGTCTTATTCTTGTCCAATTAGGGTTTTAAGCAATCTTGTGCATCCAATAAGTTCATTTGTGTCATTGGATTAACATTTAGGTCATTTTCGTCCTCCCTAGGCTTTTTCTTGTCCAATTAGGGTTTCTAACCAATCTTGTGCATCCAATAGGTGTGTTTGTGTCATTGGATCAACATTTAGGTCATTTTCGTCCTCCCTAGGCTTATTCTTGCCCAATTAGGGTTTGTAACCAATCTTGTGCATCCAATAAGTTCATTTGTGTCATTGGATGAACATTTAGGTCATTTTCGTCCTCCCAAGGCTTATTCTTGTCCAATTAGGGTTTCTAACCACTCTTGTGCATCCAATAGGTGTGTTTGTGTCATTGGATGAACATTTAGGTCATTTTCGTCCTCCCTAGTCTTATTCTTGTCCAATCAGGGTTTTAAGCAATCTTGTGCATCCTATAAGTTCATTTGTGTCATTGGATGAATAGTTAGGTCATTTTCGTCCTCCCTAGGCTTATTCTTGTCAAATTAGGGTTTCTAACCAATCGTGTGCATCCAATAGGTTTGTTTGTGTCATTGGATGAACATTTAGGTCATTTTCGTCCTACCAAGGCTTATTCTTGTCCAATTAAGGTTTTTAACCAATCTTGTGCATCCAATAGGTGTGTTTGTGTCATTGGATGAACATTTAGGTCATTTTCGTCCTCCTTAGGCTTATTCTTGTCCAATTTGGGTTTCTAACCAATCTTGTGCATCCAATAGGTGTGTTTGTGTCATTGGATGAACATTTAGGTCATTTTCGTCCTACCTAGGCTTATTCTTGTCCAATTAGGGTTTTTAACCAATCTTGTGCATCCAATAAGTTCATTTGTGTCATTGGGTGAACATTTAGGTCATTTTCGTCCTCCCTAGGCTTATTCTTGTCCAATTAGGGTTTCTAACCAAACTTGTGCATCCAATAGGTGTGTTTGTGTCATTTGATGAACATTTAGGTCATTTTCGTCCTCCCTATGCTTATTCTTGTCCAATTAGGGTTTTTAACCAATCTTGTGAATCCAATAGGTATGTTTGTGTCATTGGATGAACTTTTAGGTCATTTTCGTCCTCCCTAGGCTTATTCTTGTCCAATTAGGGTTTTTAACCAATCTTGTGCATCCAATAGGTGTGTTTGTGTCAATGGATGAACATTTAGGTCATTTTCGTCCTCCCTAGGCTTATTCTTGTCCAATTAGGGTTTTTAACCAATCTTGTGCATCCAATAAATTCAGTTGTGTCATTGGATTAACATTTAGGTCATTTTCGTCCTCCCTAGGCTTATTCTTGTCCAATTAGGGTTTTTAACCAATCTTGTGCATCCAATAGGTGTGTTTGTGTCATTGGATGAACATTTAGGTCATTTTCGTCCTCCCTAGGCTTATTCTTGTCCAATTAGGGTTTCTAACCAATCTTGTGCATCCAATAGGTGTGTTTGTGTCATTGGATGAACATTTAGGTCATTTTCGTCTTCCCTAGGCTTATTCTTGTCCAATTAGGGTTTCTAACCAATCTTGTGCATCCAATAGGTGTGTTTGTGTCATTGGATGAACATTTAGGTCGTTTTCGTCCTCTCTAGGCTTATTCTTGTCCAATTAGGGTTTTTAAGCAATCTTGTGCATCCAATAAGTTCATTTGTGTCATTGGATGAACATTTAGGTCATTTTCGTCCTCCCTAGGCTTATTCTTGTCTAATTAGGGTTTTTAAGCAATCTTGTGCATCCAATAAGTTCATTTGTGTTATTGAATGAACATTTAGGTCATTTTCGTCCTCCCTAGGCTTATTCTTGTCCAATTAGGGTTTCTAACCAATCTTGTGCATCCAATAGGTGTATTTGTGTCATTGGATGAAAATTTAGGTTATTTTCGTCCTCCCTAGGCTTATTCTTGTCCAATTACGGTTTTTAACCAATCTTGTGCATCCAATAGGTGTGTTTATGTCATTGGATGAAAATTTAGGTTATTTTCGTCCTCCCTAGGCTTATTCTTGTCCAATTAGGGTTTTTAACCAATCTTGTGCATCCAATAGGTGTGTTTGTGTCATTGGATGAACATTTAGGTCATTTTCGTCCTCCCTAGGCTTATTCTTGTCCAATTAGGGTTTTTAACCAATCTTGTGCATCCAATAAGTTCATTTGTGTCATTGGATAAACATTTTGGTCATTTTCGTCCACCCTAGGCTTATTCTTGTCTAATTAGGGTTTTTAACCAATCTTGTGCATCCAATAAGTTCATTTGTGTCATTGGATGAACATTTAGGTCATGTTCGTCCTCCCTAGGCTTATTCTTGTCCAATTAGGGTTTTTAACCAATCTTGTGCATCCAATAAGTTCATTTGTGTCATTGGATGAACATTTAGGTCATTTTCGTCCTCCCTAGGCTTATTCTTGTCCAATTAGGGTTTTTAACCAATCTTGTGCATCCAATAGGTGTGTTTGTGTCATTGGATGAACATTTAGGTCATTTTCGTCCTCCCTAGGCTTATTCTTGTCCAATTAGGGTTTTTAACCAATCTTGTGCATCCAATAAGTTCATTTGTGTCATTGGATTAACATTTAGGTCATTTTCGTCCTTCCTAGGTTATTCTTGTCCAATTAGGGTTTCTGACCAATCTTGTGCATCCAATAGGTGTGTTTGTGTCATTGGATGAACATTTAGGTCATTTTCGTCCTCCCTAGGCTTATTCTTGTCCAATTAGGGTTTTTAACCAATCTTGTGCATCCAATAAGTTCATTTGTGTCATTGGGTGAACATTTAGGTCATTTTCGTCCTCCCTAGGCTTATTCTTGTCCAATTAGGGTTTCTAACCAATCTTGTGCATCCAATAGGTGTGTTTAGTCATTTGATGAACATTTAGGTTATTTTCGTTCTCTCTAGGCTTATTCTTGTCCAATTAGGGTTTTTAACAAATCTTGTGCATCCAATAAGTTCATTTGTGTCATTGGATTTACATTTAGGTTATTTTCGTCCTCCCTAGGCTTATTCTTGTCCAATTAGGGTTTCTAACCAATCTTGTGCATCCAATAGGTGTGTTTGTGTCATTGGATGAACATTTAGGTCATTTTCGTCCTCTCTAGGCTTATTCTTTTCCAATTAGGGTTTTTAAACAATCTTGTGCATCCAATAAGTTCATTTGTGTCATTGGATGAACATTTAGGTCATTTTCGTCCTCCCTAGGCTTATTCTTGTCCAATTAGGGTTTTTAACCAATCTTGTGCATCCAATAGGTGTGTTTGTGTCATTGGATGAACATTTAGGTTATTTTCATCCTCCCTAGGCTTATTCTTGTCCAATTAGGGTTTTTAACCAATCTTGTGCATCCAATAAGTTCATTTGTGTCGTTGGATTAACATTTAGGTCATTTTCGTCCTCCCTAGGCTTATTCTTGTCCAATTAGGGTTTCTAACCAATCTTGTGCATCCAATAAGTTCATTTGTGTCATTGGATGAACATTTAAGTCATTTTCGTCATCCCAAGGCTTATTCTTGTCCAATTAGGGTTTCTAACCAATCTTGTGCATCCAACATGTGTGTTTGTGTCATTGGATGAACATTTAGGTCATTTTCGTCCTCCCTATGCTTATTCTTGTCCAATTAGGGTTTTTAACCAATCTTGTGCATCCAATAGGTGTGTTTGTGTCATTGGATGAACATTTAGGTCATTTTCGTCCTCCCTAGGCTTATTCTTGTCCAATTAGGGTTTTTAACCAATCTTGTGCATCCAATAGGTGTGTTTAGTCATTTGATAAACATTTAGGTTATTTTCTTCCTCCCAAGGCTTATTCTTGTCCAATTAGGGTTTTTAACCAATCTTGTGCATCCAATAAGTTCATTTGTGTCATTGGATTAACATTTAGGTCATTTTCGTCCTCCCTAGGCTTATTCTTGTCCAATTAGGGTTTCTAACCAATCTTGTGCATCCAATAGGTGTGTTTGTGTCATTGGATTAACGTTTAGGTCATTTTCGTCCTCCCTAGGCTTATTCTTTTCCAATTAGGGTTTTTAACCAATCTTGTGCATCCAATAAGTTCATTTGTGTCATTGGATGAATAGTTAGGTCATTTTCGTCCTCCCTAGGCTTATTCTTGTCAAATTAGGGTTTCTAACCAATCGTGTGCATCCAATAGGTGTGTTTGTGTCATTGGATGAACATTTAGGTCATTTTCGTCCTCCCTAGGCATATTCTTGTCCAATTAGGGTTTCTAACCAATCTTGTGCATCCAATAGGTGTGTTTGTGTCATTGGATGAACATTTAGGTCATTTTCGTCCTCCCTAGGCTTATTCTTGTCCAATTAGGGTTTTTAACCAATCTTGTGCATCCAATAAGTTCATTTGTGTCATTGGGTGAACATGTAGGTCATTTTGGTCCTCCCTAGGCTTATTCTTGTCCAATTAGGGTTTCTAACCAATCTTGTGCATCCAATAGGTGTGTTTAGTCATTTGATGAACATTTAGGTTATTTTCGTCCTCCCTAGGCTTATTCTTGTCCAATTAGGGTTTTTAACCAATCTTGTGCATCCAATAAGTTCATTTGTGTCATTGGATTAACATTTAGGTCATTTTCGTCCTCCCTAGGCTTATTCTTGTCCAATTAGGGTTTCTAACCAATCTTGTGCATCCAATAGGTGTGTTTGTGTCATTGGATG
Organism: Cicer pinnatifidum; assembly: GCA_037974775.1. NCBI lineage: Eukaryota > Viridiplantae > Streptophyta > Magnoliopsida > Fabales > Fabaceae > Cicer > Cicer pinnatifidum. The sequence goes on from JBBPBR010000425.1 coordinate 26,076, forward strand.
AATATTTAGGTCATTTTCGTCCTCCTTAGGCTTATTCTTGTCCAATTAGGGTTTTTAACCAATCTTGTGCATCCAATAAGTTCATTTGTGTCATTGGATGAATATTTAGGTCATTTTCGTCCTCCCAAGGCTTATTCTTGTCCAATTAGGGTTTCTAACCAATCTTGTGCATCCAATAGGTGTGTTTGTGTCATTGGATGAACTTTAAGGTCATTTTCGTCCTCCCTAGGCTTATTCTTGTCTAATTAGGGTTTTTAACCAAACTTGTGCATCCAATAAGTTCATTTGTGTCATTGGATTAACATTTAGGTCATTTTCGTCCCTCCTAGGCTTATTCTTGTCCAATTAGGGTTTTTAACCAATCTTGTGCATCCAATAAGTTCATTTGTGTCATTGGTTTAACATTTAGGTCATTTTCGTCCTTCCTAGGCTTATTCTTGTCCAATTAGGGTTTCTAACAAATCTTGTGCATCCAATAGGTGTGTTTGTGTCATTGGATGAACATTTAGGTAATTTTCGTCCTCCCTAGGCTTATTCTTGTCCAATTAGGGTTTTTAACCAATCTTGTGCATCCAATAGGTGTGTTTGTGTCATTGGATGAACATTTAGGTCATTTTCGTCCTCCCTAGGCTTATTCTTGTCCAATTAGGGTTTTTAACCAATCTTGTGCATCCAATTAGTGTGTTTGTGTCATTGGATGAACATTTAGGTCATTTTCGTCCTCCCTAGGCTTATTCTTGTCCAATTAGGGTTTTTAACCAATCTTGTGCATCCAATAAGTTCATTTGTGTCATTGGATGAACATTTAGGTCATTTTCGTCCTCCTAAGGCTTATTCTTGTTCAATTAGGATATCTAACCAATCTTGTGCTTCCAATAGGTGTGTTTGTGTCATTGGATGAACATTTAGGTCATTTTCGTCCTCCCTAGGCTTATTCTTGTCCAATTAGGGTTTTTAACCAATCTTGTGCATCCAATAAGTTCATTTGTGTCATTGGATTAACATTTAGGTCATTTTCGTCCTCCCTAGGCTTATTCTTGTCCAATTAGGGTTTCTAACCAATCTGGTGCATCCAATAGGTGTGTTTGTGTCATTGGATGAACATTTAGGTCATTTTCGTCCTCCCTAGGCTTATTCTTGTCCAATTAGGGTTTTTAACCAATCTTGTGCATCCAATAGGTGTGTTTGTGTCATTTGATGAACATTTAGGTCATTTTCGTCCTCCCTATGCTTATTCTTGTCCAATTAAGGTTTTTAACCAATCTTGTGCATCCAATAGGTGTGTTTGTGTCATTGGATGAACATTTAGGTCATTTTCGTCCTCCCTAGGCTTATTCTTGTCCAATTAGGGTTTTTAACCAATCTTGTGCATCCAATAAGTTCATTTGTGTCATTGGATGAACATTTAGGTTATTTTCGTCCTCCCTATGCTTATTTTTGTCCAATTAGGGTTTCTAACCAATCTTGTGCATCCAATAGGTGTGTTTGTGTCATTGGATGAACATTTAGGTCATTTTCGTCCTCCCTAGGCTTATTCTTGTCCAATTAGGGTTTTTAACCAATCTTGTGCATCCAATAAGTTCATTTGTGTCATTGGATGAACGTTTAGGTCATTTTCGTCCTCCAAAGGCTTATTCTTGTCCAATTAGGGTTTCTAACCAATCTTGTGCATCCAATAGGTGTGTTTGTGTCATTGGATGAACATTTAGGTCATTTTCGTCCTCCCTAGGCTTATTCTTGTCCAATTAGGGTTTTTAACCAATCTTGTGCATCCAATAAGTTCATTTGTGTCATTGGATTAACATTTAGGTCATTTTCGTCCTCCCTAGGCTTATTCTTGTCCAATTAAGGTTTCTAAACAATCTTGTGCATCCAATAGGTGTGTTTGTGTCATTGGATGAACATTTAGGTCATTTTCGTCCTCCCTAGGCTTATTCTTGTCCAATTAGGGTTTTTAACCAATCTTGTGCATCCAATAAGTTCATTTGTGTCATTGGATGAACAATTAGGTCATTTTCGTCCACCCTAAGCTTATTCTTGTCCAATTAGGGTTTTTAACCAATCTTATGCATCCAATAAGTTCATTTGTGTCATTGGATGAACATTTAAGTCATTTTCGTCCTCCCTAGGCTTATTCTTGTCCAATTAGGGTTTTTAACCAATCTTGTGCATCCAATAGGTGTGTTTGTGTCATTGGATGAACATTTAGGTCATTTTCGTCCTCCCTAGGCTTATTCTTGTCCAATTAGGGTTTTTAACCAATCTTGTGCATCCAATAAGTTCATTTGTGTCATTGGATAAACATTTAGGTCATTTTCGTCCACCCTAGCCTTATTCTTGTCCAATAAGGGTTTTTAACCAATCTTTTGCATCCAATAAGTTCATTTGTGTCATTGGATGAACATTTAGGTCATTTTCGTCCTCCCAAGGCTTATTCTTGTCCAATTAGGGTTTTTAACCAATCTTGTGCATCCAATAGGTGTGTTTGTGTCATTGGATGAACATTTAGGTCATTTTCGTCCTCCCTAGGCTTATTCTTGTCCAATTAGGGTTTTTAACCAATCTTGTGCATCCAATAAGTTCATTTGTGTCATTGGATAAACATTTAGGTCATTTTCGTCCACCCTAGGCTTATTCTTGTCCAATTAGGGTTTTTAACCAATCTTGTGCATCCAATAAGTTCATTTGTGTCATGGGATAAACATTTAGGTCATTTTCGTCCACCCTAGGCTTATTCTTGTCCAATTAGGGTTTTTAACCAATCTTGTGCATCCAATAAGTTCATTTGTGTCATTGGATGAACATTTAGGTCATTTTCGTCCTCCCAAGTCTTATTCTTGTCCAATTAGGGTTTTAAGCAATCTTGTGCATCCAATAACTTCATTTGTGTCATTGGATGAATATTTAGGTCATTTTCGTCCTCCCTAGGCTTATTCTTGTCCAATTAGGGTTTCTAACCAATCTTGTGCTTCCAATAGGTGTGTTTGTGTCATTAGATGAACATTTAGGTCATTTTCGTCCTCCCTATGCTTATTCTTGTCCAATTAGGGTTTTTAACCAATCTTGTGCATCCAATAGGTGTGTTTGTGTCATTGGATGAACATTTAGGTCATTTTCGTCCTCCCTAGGCTTATTCTTGTCCAATTAGGGTTTTTAACCAATCTTGTGCATCCAATAAGTTCATTTGTGTCATTGGATTAACATTTAGGTCATTTTCGTCCTCCCTAGGCTTATTCTTGTCCAATTAGGGTTTCTAACCAATCTTGTGCATCCAATAGGTGTGTTTGTGTCATTGGATGAACATTTAGATCATTTTCGTCCTCCCTAGGCTTATTCTTGTCCAATTAGGCTTTTTAACCAATCTTGTGCATCCAATAAGTTCAATTGTGTCATTGGATGAACATTTAGGTCATTTTCGTCCTCCCTATGCTTATTCTTGTACAATTAGGGTTTTTAACCAATCTTGTGCATCCAATAGGTGTGTTTGTGTCATTGGATGAACATTTAGGTCATTTTCGTCCTCCCAAGGCTTATTCTTGTCCAATTAGGGTTTCTAACCAATCTTGTGCATCCAATAGGTGTGTTTGTGTCATTGGATGAACATTTAGGTCATTTTCGTCCTCCCTAGGCTTATTCTTGTCCAATTAGGGTTTTTAACCAATCATGTGCATCCAATAAGTTCATTTGTGTCATTGGATTAACATTTAGGTCATTTTCGTCCTTCCTAGGCTTATTCTTGTCCAATTAGGGTTTCTAACCAATCTTGTGCATCCAATAGGTGTGTTTGTGTCAATGGATGAACATTTAGGTTATTTTCGTCCTCCCTAGTCTTATTCTTGTACAATTAGGGTTTTAAGCAATCTTGTGCATCCAATAAGTTCATTTGTGTCATTGGATGAATATTTAGGTCATTTTCATCCTCCCTAGGCTTATTCTTGTCCAATTAGGGTTTCTAACCAATCTTGTGCATCCAATAGGTGTGTTTGTGTCATTGGATGAACATTTAGGTCATTTTCGTCCTCCCTATGCTTATTCTTGTCCAATTAGGCTTTTTAACCAATCTTGGGCATCCAATAGGTGTGTTTGTGTCATTGGATGAACATTTTGGTCATTTTCGTCCTCCCTAGGCTTATTCTTGTCCAATTAGGGTTTTTAACCAATCTTGTGCATCCAATAGGTGTGTTTGTGTCATTGGATGAACATTTAGGTCATTTTCGTCCTCCCTAGGCTTATTCTTGTCCAATTAGGGTTTCTAACCAATCATGTGCATCCAATAGGTGTGTTTGTGTCATTGGATGAACATTTAGGTCATTTTCGTCCTCCCTAGTCTTATTCTTGTCCAATTAGGGTTTTTAACCAATCTTGTGCATCCAATAAGTTCATTTGTGTCATTGGATTAACATTTAGGTCATTTTCGTCCTTCCTAGGCTTATTCTTGTCCAATTAGTGTTGCTAACCAATCTTGTGCATCCAATAGGTGTGTTTGTGTCATTGGATGAACATTTAGGTCATTTTCGTCCTCCCTAGGCTTATTCTTGTCCAATTAGGGTTTTTAACCAATCTTGTGCATCCAATAAGTTCATTTGTGTCATTGGATTAACATTTAGGTCATTTTCGTCCTTCCTAGGGTTTTTAACCAATCTTCTGCATCCAATAAGTTCATTTGTGTCATTGGATTAACATTTAGGTCATTTTCGTCCTTCCTAGGGTTTTTAACCAATCTTCTGCATCCAATAAGTTCATTTGTGTCATTGGATTAACATTTAGGTCATTTTCCTCCTTCCTAGGCTTATTTCTGTCCTATTAGGGTTTCTAACCAATCTTGTGCATCCAATAGGTGTGTTTGTGTCATTGGATGAACATTTAGGTCATTTTCGTCCTCCCTAGTCTTATTCTTGTCCAATTAGGGTTTTAAGCAATCTTGTGCATCCAATAAGTTCATTTGTGTCATTGGATGAATATTTAGGTCATTTTCGTCCTCCCTAGGCTTATTCTTGTCCAATTAGGGTTTCTAACCAATCTTGTGCATCCAATAGGTGTGTTTGTGTCATTGGATGAACATTTAGGTCATTTTTGTCCTCCCTAGGCTTATTCTTGTCCAATTAGGGTTTCTAACCAATCTAGTGCATCCAATAGGTGTGTTTGTGTCATTGGATGAACATTTAGGTCATTTTCGTCCTCCCTAGGCTTATTCTTGTCCAATTAGGGTTTCTAACCAATCTTGTGCATCCAATAAGTTCATTTGTGTCATTGGATGAATAGTTAGGTCATTTTCGTCCTCCTTAGGCTTATTCTTGTCCAATTAGGGTTTTTTACCAATCTTGTGCATCCAATAGGTGTGTTTGTGTCAATGGATGAACATTTAGGTCATTTTCGTCCTCCCTAGGCTTATTCTTGTCCAATTAGGGTTTTTAACCAATCTTGTGCATCCAATAAGTTCATTTGTGTCATTGGGTGAACATTTAGGTCATTTTCTTCCTCCCTAGGCTTATTCTTGTCCAATTAGGGTTTTTAACCAATCTTGTGCATCCAATAGGTGTGTTTGTGTCATTGGATGAACATTTAGGTCATTTTCGTCCTCCCTAGGCTTATTCTTGTCCAATTAGGGTTTCTAACCAATCTTGTGCATCCAATAAGTTCATTTGTGTCATTGGATGAATAGTTAGGTCATTTTCGTCCTCCTTATGCTTATTCTTGTCCAATTAGGGTTTTGTACCCATCTTGTGCATCCAATAGGTGTGTTTGTGTCAATGGATGAACATTTAGGTCATTTTCGTCCTCCCTAGGCTTATTCTTGTACAATTAGGGTTTTTAACCAATCTTGTGCATCCAATAAGTTCATTTGTGTCATTGGGTTAACATTTAGGTCATTTTCATCCTCCCTAGGCTTATTCTTGTCCAATTAGGGTTTCTAACCCATCTTGTGCATCCAATAGGTGTGTTTAGTTATTTGATGAACATTTAGGTTATTTTCGTCCTACCTAGGCTTATTCTTGTCCAATTAGGGTTTTTAACCAATCTTGTGCATCCAATAAGTTCATTTGTGTCATTGGATTAACATTTAGGTCATTTTCGTCCTCCCTAGGCTTATTCTTGTCCAATTAGGGTTTCTAACCAATCTTGTGCATCCAATAGGTGTGTTTGTATCATTGGATGAACATTTAGGTCATTTTCGTCCTCCGTAGGCTTATTCTTGCCCAATTAGGGTTTTTAACCAATCTTGTGCATCCAATAAGTTCATTTGTGTCATTGGATGAACATTTAGGTCATTTTCGTCCTCCCAAGGCTTATTCTTGTCCAATTAGGGTTTTTAACCAATCTTGTGCATCCAATATGTGTGTTTGTGTCATTGGATGAACATTTAGGTCATTTTCGTTCATTCTAGGCTTATTCTTGTCCAATTAGGGTTTTTAACCAATCTTGTGCATCCAATAGGTGTGTTTGTGTCATTGGATGAACATTTAGGTCATTTTCGTCCTCCCTAGGCTTATTCTTGTCCAATTAGGGTTTTTAACCAATCTTGTGCATCCAATAAGTTCATTTGTGTCATTGGATTAACATTTAGGTCATTTTCGTCCTCTGTAGGCTTATTCTTGTCCAATTAGGGTTTTTAACCAATCTTATGCATCCAATAGGTGTGTTTGTGTCATTGGATGAACATTTAGGTCATTTTCGTCCTCCCTAGGCTTATTCTTGTCCAATTAGGGTTTTTAACCAATCTTGTGCATCCAATAAGTTCATTTGTGTCATTGGATTAACATTTAGGTCATTTTCGTCCTTCCTAGGCTTATTCCTTTCCAATTAGGGTTTCTAACCAATCTTGTGCATCCAATAGGTGTGTTTGTGTCATTGGATAAACATTTAGGTCATTTTCGTCCTCCCTAGGCATATTCTTGTCCAATTAGGGTTTTTAACCAATCAAGTGCATCCGATAAGTTCATTTGTGTCATTGGGTGAACATTTAGTTTATTTTTGTCCTCCCTAGGCTTATTCTTGTCCAATTAGGGTTTCTAACCAATCTTGTGCATCCAATAGGTGTGTTTAGTCATTTGATGAACATTTAGGTCATTTTCGTCCTCCCTAGGCTTATTCTTGTCCAATTAGGGTTTTTAACCAATCTTGTGCATCCAATAGGTGTGTTTGTGTCATTGGATGAACATTTAGGTCATTTTCGTCCTCCCTAGGCTTATTCTTGTCCAATTAGGGTTTTTAACCAATCTTTTGCCTCCAATAAGTTCATTTGTGTCATTGGATTAACATTTAGGTCATTTTCGTCCTTCCTAGGCTTATTCTTGTCCAATTAGGGTTTTTAACCAATCTTGTGCATCCAATAAGTTCATTTGTGTCATTGGATTAACATTTAGGTCATTTTCGTCCTCCCTAGGCTTATTGTTGTCCAATTAGGGTTTCTAACCAATCTTGTGCATCCAATAGGTGTGTTTGTGTCATTGGATTAACATTTAGGTCATTTTCGTCCTCCCAAGGCTTATTCTTGTCCAATTAGGGTTTTTAACCAATCTTGTGCATCCAATAAGTTCATTTGTGTCATTGGATGAACATTTAGGTCATTTTCGTCCTCCCTAGGCTTATTCTTGTCCAATTAGGGTTTTTAACCAATCTTGTGCATCCAATAGGTGTGTTTGTTTCATTGGATGAACATTTAGGTCGTTTTCGTCCTCCCTAGGCTTATTCTTGTCCAATTAGGGTTTTTAACCAATCTTGTGCATCCAATAAGTTCATTTGTGTCATTGGATAAACATTTAGGTCATTTTCGTCCACCCTAGGCTTATTCTTGTCCAATTAGGGTTTTTAACCAATCTTGTGCATCCAATAAGTACATTTGTGTTATTGGATGAACATTTAGGTCATTTTCGTCCTCCCTAGGCTTATTCTTGTCCAATTAGGGTTTTTAACCAATCTTGTGCATCCAATAGGTGTGTTTGTGTCATTGGATGAACATTTAGGTCATTTTCGTCCTCCCTAGGCTTATTCTTGTCCAATTAGGGTTTCTAACCAATGTTGTGCATCCAATAGGTGTGTTTGTGTCATTGGATGAACATTTAGGTCATTTTCGTCCTCCCTAGTCTTATTCTTGTCCAATTAGGGTTTTAAGCAATCTTGTGCATCCAATAAGTTCATTTGTGTCATTGGATGAATATTTAGGTCGTTTTCGTTCTCCCTAGGCTTATTCTTGTCCAATTAGGGTTTCTAACCAATCTTGTGCATCCAATAGGTGTGTTTGTGTCATTGGATGAACATTTAGGTCATTTTCGTCCTCCCTAGGCTTATTCTTGTCCAATTAGGGTTTTTAAGCAATCTTGTGCATCCAATAAGTTCATTTGTGTCATTGGGTGAACATTTAGGTCATTTTCGTCCTCCCTAGGCTTATTCTTGTCCAATTAGGGTTTCTAACCAATCTTGTGCATCCAATAAGTTCATTTGTGTCATTGGATGAACATTTAGGTCATTTTCGTCCTCCCTAGGCTTATTCTTGTCCAATTAGCGTTTCTAACCAATCTTGTGCATCCAATAGGTGTGTTTGTGTCATTGGATGAACATTTAGGTCATTTTCGTCCTCCCTATGCTTATTCTTGTCCAATTAGGGTTTTTAACCAATCTTGGGCATCCAATAGGTGTGTTTGTGTCATTGGATGAACATTTAGGTCATTTTCGTCCTCCCTAGGCTTATTCTTGTCCAATTAGGGTTTTTAACCAATCTTGTGCATCCAATAAGTTCATTTGTGTCATTGGGTGAACATTTAGGTCATTTTCGTCCTCCCTAGGCTTATTCTTGTCCAATTAGGGTTTCTAACCTATCTTGTGCATCCAATAGGTGTGTTTGTGTCATTGGATGAACATTTAGGTCATTTTCGTCCTCCCTATGCTTATTCTTATCCAATTAGGATTTTTAACCAATCTTGTGCATCCAATAGGTGTGTTTGTGTCATTGGATGAACATTTAGGTCATTTTCGTCCTCCCTAGGCTTATTCTTGTCCAATTAGGGTTTCTAACCAATCTTGCGCATCCAATAGGTGTGTTTAGTCATTTGATGAACATTTAGGTCATTTTCGTCCTCCCTAGGCTTATTCTTGTCCAATTAGGGTTTTTAACCAATCTTGTGCATCCAATAAGTTCATTTGTGTCATTGGGTGAACATTTAGGTCATTTTCGTCCTCCCTAGGCTTATTCTTGTCCAATTAGGGTTTCTAACCAATCTTGTGCATCCAATAGGTGTGTTTAGTTATTTGATGAACATTTAGGTCATTTTTGTCCTCCCTAGGCTTATTCTTGTCCAATTAGGGTTTTTAACCAATCTTTTGTATCCAATATGTTCATTTGTGTCATTGGATGAACATTTAGGTCATTTTCGTCCTCCCTAGGCTTATTCTTGTCCAATTAGGGTTTTTAACCAATCTTGTGCATCCAATAGGTGTGTTTGTGTCATTGGATGAACATTTAGGTCATTTTCGTCCTCCCTAGGCTTATTCTTGTCCAATTAGGGTTTTTAACCAATCTTGTGCATCCAATAAGTTCATTTGTGTCATTGGGTGAACATTTAGGTCATTTTCGTCCTCCCTAGGCTTATTCTTGTCCAATTAGGATTTTCAACCAATCTTGTGCATCCAATAGGTGTGTTTGTGTCATTGGAGGAACATTTAGGTCATTTTCGTCCTCCCAAGTCTTATTCTTGTCCAATTAGGGTTTTTACGCAATCTTGTGCATCCAATAGGTGTGTTTGTGTCATTGGAGGAACATTTCGGTCATTTTCGTCCTCCCTAGTCTTATTCTTGTCCAATTAGGGTTTTTATGCAATCTTGTGCATCCAATAGGTGTGTTTGTGTCATTGGATGAACATTTAGGTCATTTTCGTCCTCCCTAGGCTTATTCTTGTCCAATTAGGGTTTTTAACCAATCATGTGCATCCAATAAGTTCATTTGTGTCATTCGATTAACATTTAGTTCATTTTCGTCCTCCCTAGGCTTATTCTTGTCCAATTAGGGTTTTTAACCAATCTTGTGCATCCAATAGGTGTGTTTGTGTCATTGGATGAACATTTAGGTCATTTTCGTCCTCCCTAGGCTTATTCTTGTCCAATTAGGGTTTCTAACCAATCTTGTGCATCCAATAAGTTCATTTGTGTCATTGGATGAATAGTTAGGTCATTTTCGTCCTCCTTATGCTTATTCTTGTCCAATTAGGGTTTTGTACCCATCTTGTGCATCCAATAGGTGTGTTTGTGTCAATGGATGAACATTTAGGTCATTTTCGTCCTCCCTAGGCTTATTCTTGTCCAATTAGGGTTTTTAACCAATCTTGTGCATCCAATAAGTTCATTTGTGTCATTGGGTTAACATTTAGGTCATTTTCATCCTCCCTAGGCTTATTCTTGTCCAATTAGGGTTTCTAACCCATCTTGTGCATCCAATAGGTGTGTTTTGTTATTTGATGAACATTTAGGTTATTTTCGTCCTACCTAGGCTTATTCTTGTCCAATTAGGGTTTTTAACCAATCTTGTGCATCCAATAAGTTCATTTGTGTCATTGGATTAACATTTAGGTCATTTTCGTCCTCCCTAGGCTTATTCTTGTCCAATTAGGGTTTCTAACCAATCTTGTGCATCCAATAGGTGTGTTTGTATCATTGGATGAACATTTAGGTCATTTTCGTCCTCCGTAGGCTTATTCTTGCCCAATTAGGGTTTTTAACCAATCTTGTGCATCCAATAAGTTCATTTGTGTCATTGGATGAACATTTAGGTCATTTTCGTCCTCCCAAAGCTTATTCTTGTCCAATTAGGGTTTCTAACCAATCTTGTGCATCCAATAGGTGTGTTTGTGTCATTGGATGAACATTTAGGTCATTTTCGTCCTCCCTAGTCTTATTCTTGTCTAATTAGGGTTTTAAGCAATCTTGTTCATCCAATAAGTTCATTTGTGTCATTGGATGAATAGTTAGGTCATTTTCGTCCTCCCTAGGCTTATTCTTGTCAAATTAGGGTTTCTAACCAATCTTGTGCATCCAATAGGTGTGTTTGTGTTATTGGATGAACATTTAGGTCATTTTCGTCCTCCCTAGTCTTATTCTTGTCCAATCAGGGTTTTAAGCAATCTTGTGCATCCAATAAGTTCATTTGTGTCATTGGATGAATAGTTAGGTCATTTTCGTCCTCCCTAGGCTTATTCTTGTCAAATTAGGGTTTCTAACCAATCGTGTGCATCCAATAGGTGTGTTT
>JBBPBR010000426.1:0-27090 GCA_037974775.1 Cicer pinnatifidum
AGGACGAAAATGACCTAAATGTTCATCCAATGACACAAACACACCTATTGGATGCACCAGATTGGTTAAAAATCCTAATTGGATAAGAATAAGCATTGGGAGGACGAAAATGACCTAAATGTTCATCCAATGACACAAACACACCTATTGGATGCACAAGATTGGTTAGAAACCCTAATTGGACAAGAATAAGCCTAGGGAGGACGAAAATGACCTAAATGTTCATCCAATGACACAAACACACCTATTGGATGCACAAGACTGGTTACAAACTCTAATTGGACAAGAATAAGCCTAGGGAGGACGAAAATGACCTAAATGTTAATCCAATGACACAAATGAACTTATTGGATGCACAAGATTGGTTAAAAACCCTAATTGGACAAGAATAAGCCTAGGGAGGACGAAAATGACCTAAATGTTCATCCAATGACACAAACACACCTATTGGATGCACAAGATTGTTTAGAAACCCTAATTGGACAAGAATAAGCCTAGGGAGGACGAAAATAACCTAAATGTTCATCCAATGACACAAACACACCTATTGGATGCACAAGATTGGTTAGAAACCCAAATTGGACAAGAATAAGCCTAGGGAGGACGGAAATGACCTAAATGTTCACCCAATGACACAAATGAATTTATTGGATGCACAAGATTGGTAAAAAACCCTAATTGGACAAGAATAATCCTAGGGAGGACGAAAATGACCTAAATGTTCATCCAATGGCTAAACACACCTATTGGATGCACAAGATTGGTTAGAAACCCTAATTGGACAAGAATAAGCCTAGGGAGGACGAAAATGACCTAAATGTTCACCCAATGACACAAATGAACTTATTGGATGCACAAGATTGGTTAAAAACCCTAATTGGACAAGAATAAGCCTAGGGAGGACGAAAATGACCTAAATGTTCATCCAATGACACAAACACACCTATTGGATGCACAAGATTGGTTAAAAACCCTAATTGGACAAGAATAAGCCTAGGGAGGACGAAAATGACCTAAATGTTCATCCAATGACACAAATGAACTTATTGGATGCACAAGACTGGTTAAAAACCCTAATTGGACAAGAATAAGCCTAGGGAGGACGAAAATGACCTAAATGTTTTCATCAAATGACTAAACACACCTATTGGATGCACAAGATTGGTTAGAAACCCTAATTGGACAAGAATAAGCCTAGGGAGGACGAAAATGACCTAAATGTTCACCCAATGACACAAATGAACTTATTGGATGCACAAGATTGGTTAATAACCCTAATTGGACAAGAATAAGCCTAGGGAGGACGAAAATGACCTAAATGTTCATCCAATGACACAAACACACCTATTGGATGCACAAGATTGGTTAAAAACCCTAATTGGACAAGAATAAGCCTAGGGAGGACGAAAATGACCTAAATGTTCATCCAATGACACAAACACACCTATTGGATGCACAAGATTGGTTAAAAACCCTAATTGGACAAGAATAAGCCTAGGGAGGACGAAAATGACCTAAAAGTTCATCCACTGACACAAACACACCTATTGGATGCAAAAGATTGGTTAGAAACCCTAATTGGACAAGAATAAGCCTAGGGAGGACGAAAATGACATTAATGTTCATCCAATGACACAAATGAACTTATTGGATGCACAAGATTGGTTAAAAACCCTAATTGGACAAGAATAAGCCTAGGGAGGACGAAAATGACCTAAATGTTCATCCAATGACACAAACACACCTATTGGATGCACAAGATTGGTTAAAAACCCTAATTGGACAAGAATAAGCCTAGGGAGGACGAAAATGACCTAAATGTTCATCCAATGACACAAACACACCTATTGGATGCACAAGAATGTTTAGAAACCCTAATTGGACAAGAATAAGCCTAGGGAGGACGAAAATGACCTAAATGTTCATCCAATGACACAATTGAACTTATTGGATACACAAGATTGGTTAAAAACCCTAATGGGACAAGAATAAGCCTAGGGAGGACGAAAATGACCTAAATGTTCATCCAATGTCACAAACACACCTATTGGATGCACAAGATTGGTTAGAATCCCTAATTGTACAAGAATAAGCATAGGGAGGACGAAAATGACCGAAATGTTCATCCAATGACACAAACACACCTATTGGATGCACAAGATTGGTTAGAAACTCTAATTGGACAAGAATAAGCCTAGGGAGGACGAAAATGACCTAAATGTTAATCCAATGACACAAATGAACTTATTGGATGCACAAGATTGGTTAAAAACCCTAATTGGACAAGAATAAGCCTAGGGAGGACGAAAATGACCTAAATGTTCATCCAATGACACAAACACACATATTGGATACACAAGATTGTTTAGAAACCCTAATTGGACAAGAATAAGCCTAGGGAGGACGAAAATGACCTAAATGTTCATCCAATGACACAAACACACCTATTGGATGCACAAGATTGGTTAAAAACCCTAATTGGACAAGAATAAGCCTAGGGAGGACGAAAATGACCTAAATGTTCATCCAATGACACAAACACACCTATTGGATGCACAAGATTGTTTAGAAACCCTAATTGGACAAGAATAAGCCTAGGGAGGACGAAAATGACCTAAATTTTCATCCAATGACACAAACACACCTATTGGATGCCCAAGATTGGTTAAAAACCCTAATTGGACAAGAATAAGCATAGGGAGGACGAAAATGACCTAAATGTTCATCCAATGACACAAACACACCTATTGGATGCACAAGATTGGTTAGAAACCCTAATTGGACAAGAATAAGCCTAGGGAGGACGAAAATGACCTAAATGTTCATCCAATGACACAAACACACCTATTGGATGCACAAGATAGGTTAAAAACCCTAATTGGACAAGAATAAGACTAGGGAGGACGAAAATGACCTAAATGTTAATCCAATGACACAAATGAACTTATTGGATGCACAAGATTGATTAAAAATCCTAATTGGACAAGAATAAGCCTAGGGAGGACGAAAATGACCTAAATGTTCATCCAATGACACAAACACACCTATTGGATGCACAAGATTGGTTAAAAACCCTAATTGGACAAGAATAAGCCTAGGGAGGACGAAAATGACCTAATTGTTAATCCCATGACACAAATGAACTTATTGGATGCACAAGATTGGTTAAAAACCCTAATTGGACAAGAATAAGCCTAGGGAGGACGAAAATGACCTAAATGTTAATCCAATGACACAAATGAACTTATTGGATGCACAAGATTGGTTAAAAACCCTAATTGGACAAGAATAAGCCTAGGGAGGACGAAGATGACCTAAATGTTAATCCAATGACACAAATGAACTTATTGGATGCACAAGATTGGTTAAAAACCCTAATTGCACATAAATAAGCCTAGGGAGGACGAAAATGACCTAAATGTTAATCCAATGACACAAATGAACTTATTGGATGCACAAGATTGGTTAAAAACCCTAATTGCACATAAATAAGCCTAGGGAGGACGAAAATGACCAAAATGTTAATCCAATGACACAAACGAACTTATTGGATGCAAAAGATTGGTTAAAAACCCTAATTGCACAAGAATAAGCCTATGGAGGAAGAAAATGACCTAAATGTTAATCAAATAACACAAATGAACATATTGGTTGCACAAGATTGGTTAAAAACCCTAATTGCACAAGAATAAGCCTATGGAGGACGAAAATGACCTAAATGTTAATCAAATGACACAAATGAACTTATTGGATGCACAAGATAGGTTAAAAACCCTAATTGCCCATAAATAACCCTAGGGAGGACGAAAATGACCTAAATGTTAATCCAATGACACAAATGAACTTTTTGGTTGCACAAGATTGGTTAAAAACCCTAATTGGACAAGAATAAGCCTAGGGAGGACGAAAATGACCTAAATGCTAATCCAATGACACAAATGAACTTATTGGATGCACAAGATTGGTTAAAAACCCTAATTGCACATAAATAATCCTAGAGAGGACGAAAATGACCTAAATGTTAATCCAATGACACAAATTAACTTTTTGGATGCACAAGATTGGGTAAAAACCCTAATTGGACAAGAATAAGACTAGGGAGGACAAAAATGACCTAAATAATAATCCAATGACACAAATGAACTTATTGGATGCACAAGATTGGTTAAAAACGGTAACTGCCCATAAATAACCCTAGGGAGGACAAAAATGACCTAAATGTTAATCCAATGACTAAAAAGAACTTTTTGGATGCATAAGATTGGTAAAAATTCCTAATTGCACATAAATAAGCCTAGGGAGGACGAAAATGACCTAAATGTTAATCCAATGACACAAATGAACTTATTGGATGCACAAGATTGGTTAAAAACCCTAATTGGACAAGAATAAGCCTAGGGAGGACGAAAATGACCTAAATGTTAATCCAATGACACAAATGAACTTATTGGATGCACAAGATTGGTTAAAAACCCTAATTGGACAAGAATAAGCCTAGGGAGGACGAAAATGACCTAAATGTTAATCCAATGACACAAATGAACTTATTGGATGCACAAGATTGGTTAAAAACCCTAATTGCTCATAAATAAGCCTAGGGAGGACGAAAATGACCAAAATGTCAATTCAAAGACACAAATGAACTTTTTGGATGCACAAGATTGGTTAAAAGCCCTAATTGGACAAGAATAAGCCTAGGGAGGACGAAAATGACCTAAATAATAATCCAATGACACAAATGAACTTATTGGATGCACAAGATTGGTTAAAAACCCTAATTGCCCATAAATAACCCTAGGGAGGACGAAAATGACCTAAATGTTAATCCAATGACACAAATGAACTTATTGGATGCACAAGATTGGTTAAAAACCCTAATTGGACAAGAATAAGCCTAGGGAGGACGAAAATGACCTAAATGTTAATCCAATGACACAACTCAACTTATTGGATGCGCAAGATTGGTTAAAAACCCTAATTGGACAAGAATAAGCCTAGGGAGGACGAAAATGACCTAAATGTTAATCCAATGACACAAATGAAGTTATTGGATGCACAAGATTGGTTAAAAACCCTAATTGGACAAGAATAAGCCTAGGGAGGACGAAAATAACCTAAATGTTCATCAAATGACTAAACACACCTATTGGATGCACAAGATTGGTTAGAAACCCTAATTGGACAAGAATAAGGCTAGGGAGGACGAAAATGACCTAACTATTCATCCAATGACACAAATGAACTTATTGGATGCACAAGATTGGTTAAAAACCCTAATTGGACAAGAATAAGCCTAGGGAGGACGAAAATGACCTAAATGTTCATCCAATGACACAAACACACCTATTGGATGCACAAGATTGTTTAGAAACCCTAATTGGACAAGAATAAGCCTAGCAAGGACGAAAATGACCTAAATGTTAATCCAATGACACAAATGAACTTATTGGATGCACAAGATTGGTTAAAAACCCTAATTGGACAAGAATAAGCCTAGGGAGGACGAAAATAACCTAAATGTTCATCAAATGACTAAACACACCTATTGGATGCACAAGATTGGTTAGAAACCCTAATTGGACAAGAATAAGCCAAGGGAGGACGAAAATGACCTAAATGTTCATCCAATGACACAAACACACCTATTGGATGCACAATATTGGTTAAAAACCCTAATTGGACAAGAATAAGCCTAGGGAGGACGAAAATGACCTAAATGTTCATCCAATGACACAAACACACCTATTGGATGCACACGATTGGTTAGAAACCCAAATTTGACAAGAATAAGCCTAGGGAGGACGAAAATGACCTAACTATTTATCCAATGACACAAATGAACTTATTGGATGCACAAGATTGATTAAAAACCCTAATTGGAAAAGAATAAGCCTAGGGAGGACGAAAATGACCTAAATGTTCATCCAATGACACAAACATACCTATTGGATGCACAAGATTGGTTAGAAACCCTAATTGGACAAGAATAAGCGTAGGGAGGACGAAAATGACCTAAATGTTAATCCAATGACACAAATGAACTTATTTGATGCACAAGATTGGTTAAAAACCCTAATTGGACAAGAATAAGCCTAGGGAGGACGAAAATAACCTAAATGTTCATCAAATGACTAAACACACCTATTGGATGCACAAGATTGGTTACAAACCCTAATTGGACAAGAATAAGCCTAGGGAGGACGAAAATGACCTAAATGTTCACCCAATGACACAAATGAACTTATTGGATGCACAAGATTGGTTAAAAACCCTAATTGGACAAGAATAAGCCTAGGGAGGACGAAAATGACCTAAATGTTCATCCAATGACACAAACACACCTATTGGATGCACAAGATATGGTTAAAAACCCTAATTGGACAAGAATAAGCCTAGGGAGGACGAAAATGACCTAAATGTTCATCCAATGACACAAACACACCTATTGGATGCACAAGATTGGTTAAAAATCCTAATTGGATAAGAATAAGCATTGGGAGGACGAAAATGACCTAAATGTTCATCCAATGACCCAAACACACCTATTGGATGCACAAGATTGGTTAGAAACCCTAATTGGACAAGAATAAGCCTAGGGAGGACGAAAATGACCTAAATGTACATCCAATGACACAAACATACCTATTGGATGCACAAGATTGGTTACAAACCCTAATTGGACAAGAATAAGCCTAGGGAGGACGAAAATGACCTAAATGTTAATCCAATGACACAAATGAACTTATTGGATGCACAAGATTGGTTAAAAACCCTAATTGGACAAGAATAAGCCTAGGGGGACGAAAATGACTTAAATGTTCATCCAATGATACAAACACACCTATTGGATGCACAAGATTGTTTAGAAACCCTAATTGGACAAGAATAAGCCTAGGGAGGACGAAAATGACCTAAATGTTCATCCAATGACACAAATGAACATATTGGAGGCGCAAGATTGGTTAAAAACCCTAATTGGACAAGAATAAGCCTAGGGAGGACGAAAATGACCTAAATGTTCATCCAATGACACAATTGAACTTATTGGATGCACAAGATTGGTTAAAAACCCTAATGGGACAAGAATAAGGTTAGGGAGGACGAAAATGACCTAAATGTTCATCCGATGTCACAAACACACCTATTGGATGCACAAGATTGGTTAGAAACCCTAATTGGACAAGAATAAGCCTAGGGACGACGAAAATGACCTAAATGTTAATCCAATGACACAAATGAACTTATTGGATGCACAAGATTGGTTAAAAACCCTAATTGGACAAGAATAAGCCTAGGGAGGACGAAAATGACCTAAATGTTCATCCAATGACACAAACACACCTATTGGATGCACAAGATTGGTTAAAAACCCTAATTGGACAAGAATAAGCCTAGGGAGGACGAAAATGACCTAAATGTTCATCCAATGACACAAACACACCAATTGGATGCACACGATTGGTTAGAAACCCTAATTTGACAAGAATAAGCCTAGGGAGGACGAAAATGACCTAACTATTCATCCAATGACACAAATAAACTTATTGGATGCACAAGATTACTTAAAACCCTAATTGGACAAGAATAAGACTAGGGAGGACGAAAATAACCTAAATGTTCATCCAATGACACAAACACACCTATTGGATGCACAAGATTGGTTAGAAACCCTAATTTGACAAGAATAAGCCTAGGGAGGACGAAAATGACCTAAATATTCATCCAATGACACAAATGAACTTATTGGATGCACAAGATTGCTTAAAACCCTAATTGGACAAGAATAAGACTAGGGAGGACGAAAATGACCTAAATGTTCATCCAATGACACAAACACACCTATTGGATGCACAAGATTGGTTAGAAACCCTAATTGGACAAGAATAAGTGTAGGGAGGACGAAAATAAACTAAATGTTCATCCAATGACACAAACACACCTATTGGATGCACAAGATTGGTTAGAAACCCTAATTGGACAAGAATAAGCCTAGGGAGGACGAAAATGACCTAAATGTTCATCCAATGACACAAACACACCTATTGGATGCACACGATTGGTTAGAAGCCCTAATTGGACAAGAATAAGCCTAGGGAGGACGAAAATGACCTAAATGTTAATCCAATGACACAAATGAACTTATTGGATGCACAAGATTGGTTAAAAACCCTAATTGGACAAGAATAAGCCTAGGGAGGACGAAAATGACCTAAATGTTCATCCAATGACACAAACACACCTATTGGATGCACAAGATTGGTTAAAAACCCTAATTGGACAAGAATAAGCCTAGGGAGGACGAAAATGACCTAAATGTTCATCCAATGACACAAATGAAGTTATTGGATGCACAAGATTGCTTAAAAACCCAAATTGGACAAGAATAAGCCTAGGGAGGACGAAAATGACCTAAATGTTCATCCAATGACACAAACACACCTATTGGATGCACAAGATTGGTTAGAAACCCGAATTGAACAAGAATAAGCCTAGGGAGGATGAAAATGACCTAAATGTTCATCCAATGAAGCAAATGAACTTATTGGATGCACAAGATTGGTTAAAAACCCTAATTGCACAAAACTAAGCCTAGTGAGGACGAAAATGACCTAAATGTTCATCCAACGACACAAATGAACTTATTGGATGCACAAGATTGGTTAAAAACCCTAATTGGACAAGAATAAGCCTTGGGAGGACGAAAATGACCTAAATGTTCATCGAATGACACAAATGAACCTATTGGATGCACAAGATTGGTTAAAAACCCTAATTGGACAAGAATAAGCCTAGGGTGGACGAACATGACCTAAATGTTTATCCAATGACACAAATGAACTTATTGGATGCACAAGATTCGTTAAAAACCCTAATTGGACAAGAATAAGCCTAGGGAGGACGAAAATGACCTAAATGTTCATCCAACGACACAAACACACCTATTGGTTGCACAAGATTGGTTAAAAACCCTAATTGGACAAGAATAAGCCTAGGGAGGACGAAAATGACCTAAATGTTCATCCAATGACACAAATGAACTTATTTGGATGCACAAGATTGCTTAAAAACCCTAATCGGACAAGAATAAGCCTAGGGTGGACGAAAATGACCTAAATGTTTATCCAATGACACAAATGAACTTATTGGATGCACAAGATTGGTTAAAAACCCTAATTGGACAAGACTAAGCCTAGGGAGGACGAAAATGACCTAAATGTTCATCCAATGACACAAACACACCTATTGGATGCACAAGATTGGTTAAAAACCCTAATTGGACAAGAATAAGCCTAGGGAGGACGAAAATGACCTAAATGTTCATCCAATGACACAAATACACCTATTGGATGCACAAGATTGGCTAGAAACCCTAATTGGACAAGAATAAGCCTAGGGAGGACGAAAATGACCTAAATGTTCATCCAATGACACAAATACACCTATTGGATGCACAAGATTGGTTAGAAACCCTAATTGGACAAGAATAAGCCTAGGGAGGACGAAAATGACCTAAATGTTCATCCAATGACACAAACACGCCTATTGGATGCACAAGATTGGTTAAAAACCATAATTGGACAAGAATAAGCGTAGGGAGGACGAAAATGACCTAAATGTTCATCCAATGACACAAATGAACTTATTGGATGCACAAGATTGCTTAAAACCCTAATTGGACAAGAATAAGCCATGGGAGGACAAGAATGACCTAAATGTTCATCCAATGACACAAACACACCTATTGGATGCACAAGATTGGTTAAAAACCCTAATTGGACAAGAATAAGCCTAGGGAGGACGAAAATGACCTAAATGTTCATCCAATGACACAAATGAACTTATTGGATCCACAAGATTGGTTAAAAACCCTAATTGGACAAGAATAAGCATAAGGAGGACGAAAATGACCTAAATGTTCATCCAATGACACAAACACACCTATTGGATGCACAAGATTGGTTAAAAACCCTAATTGGACAAGAATAAGCCTAGGGAGGACGAAAATGACCTAAATGTTCATCCAATGACACAAACAAACCTATTGGATGCACAAGATTGGTTAAAAATCCTAATTGGATAAGAATAAGCATTGGGAGGACGAAAATGACCTAAATGTTCATCCAATGACATAAACACACCTATTGGATGCACAAGATTAGTTAAAAACCCTAATTGGACAAGAATAAGCCTAGGGAGGACGAAAATGACCTAAATGTTCATCCAATGACACAAACAAACCTATTGGATGCACAAGATTGGTTAGAAACCCTAATTGGACAAGAATAAGCCTAGGGAGGACGAAAATGACCTAAATGTTCATCCAATGACACAAACACACCTATTGGATGCACAAGATTAGTTAAAAACCCTAATTGGACAAGAATAAGCCTAGGGAGGACGAAAATGACCTAAATGTTCATCCAATGACACAAACAAACCTATTGGATGCACAAGATTGGTTAGAAACCCTAATTGGAGAAGAATAAGCCTAGGGAGGACGAAAATGACCTAAATGTTCATCCAATGACACAAACACACCTATTGGATGCACAAGATTGGTTAAAAACCCTAATTGGACAAGAATAAGCCTAGGGAGGACGAAAATGACCTAAATGTTCATCCAATGACACAATCACACCTATTGGATGCACAAGATTGGTTAAAAACCCTAATTGGACAAGAATAAGCCTAGGGAGGACGAAAATGACGTAAATGTTCATCCAATGACACAAATGAACTTATTGGATGCACAAGATTGCTTAAAAACCCTAATTGGACAAGAATAAGCCCAGGGAGGACGAAAATGAACTAAATGTTCATCCAATGACACAAATGAACTTATTGGATGCACAAGATTGGTTAGAAACCCTAATTGGACAAGAATAAGCCTAGGGAGGACGAAAATGACCTAAATGTTCATCCAATGACACAAACACACCTATTGGATGCACAAGATTGGTTAAAAACCCTAATTGGACAAGAATAAGCCTAGGGAGGACGAAAATGACCTAAATGTTCATCCAATGACACAAACAAACCTATTGGATGCACAAGATTGGATAGAAACCCTAATTGGACAAGAATAAGCCTAGGGAGGACGAAAATGACCTAAATGTTAATCCAATGACACAAATGAACTTATTGGATGCACAAGATTGGTTAAAAACCCTAATTGGACAAGAATAAGCCTTGGGAGGATGAAAATAACCTAAATGTTTATCAAATGACTAAACACACCTATTGGATGCACAAGATTGGTTAAAAACCCTAATTGGACAATAATAAGCCTAGGGAGGACGAAAATGACCTAAATGTTCATCCAATGACACAAACACACCTATTGGATGCACAAGATTGGTTAAAAACCCTAATTGGACAAGAATAAGCCTAGGGAGGACGAAAATGACCTAAATGTTCATCCAATGACACAAACACACCTATTGGATGCACAAGATTGGTTAAAAACCCTAATTAGACAAGAATAAGCCTTGGGAGAATGAAAATGACCTAAATGTTCATCCAATGACACAAATGAACTTATTGGATGCACAAGATTGGTTAAAAACCCTAATTGGACAAGAATAAGCCTAGGGTGGACGAAAATGACCTAAATGTTCATCCAATGACACAAATGAACTTATTGGATGCATAAGATTGGTTAAAAGCCCTAATTGGACAAGAATAAGCCTATGGAGAACGAAAATGACCTAAATGTTCATCCAATGACACAAACACACCTATTGGATGCACAAGATTGGTTAAAAACCCTAATTGGACAAGAATAAGCCTAGGGAGGACGAAAATGACCTAAATGTTCATCCAATGACACAAATGAACTTATTGGATGCGCAAGATTGCTTAAAAACCCTAATTGGACAAGAATAAGCCTAGGGAGGACGAAAATGACCTAAATGTTCATCCAATGACACAAACACACCTATTGGATGCACAAGATTGGTTAAAAACCCTAATTGGACAAGAATAAGCCTAGGGAGGACGAAAATGACCTAAATGTTCATCCAATGACACAAACAAACCTATTGGATACACAAGATTGTTTAGAAACCCTAATTGGACAAGAACAAGCCTAGGGAGGACGAAAATGACCTAAATGTTAATCCAATGACACAAATGAACTTATTGGATGCACAAGATTGCTTAAAACCCTAATTGGACAAGAATAAGACTAGGGAGGACGAAAATAACCTAAATGTTCATCCAATGACACAAACACACCTATTGGATGCAGAAGATTGGTTAAAAACCCTAATTGGACAAGAAGCCTAGGGAGGACGAAAATGACCTAAATGTTCATCCAATGACACAAACACACCTATTGGATGCACAAGATTGGTTAGAAACCCTAATTGGACAAGAATAAGCCTTGGGAGGACGAAAATGACCTAAATGTTCATCCAATGACACAAATGAACTTATTGGATCCACAAGATTGGTTAAAAACCCTAATTGGACAAGAATAAGACTAGGGAGCACGAAAATGACCTAAATGTTCATCCAATGACACAAACACACCTATTGGATGCACAAGATTGGTTAAAAACCCTAATTGGACAAGAATAAGCCTAGGGAGGACGAAAATGACCTAAATGTTCATCCAATGACACAAATGAACTTATTGGATGCACAAGATTGGTTAAAAAACCTAATTGGACAAGAATAAGCCTAGGGAGGATGAAAATGACCTAAATGTTCATCCAATGACACAAATGAACTTATTGGATGCACAAGATTGGTTAAAAACCCTAATTGGACAAGAATAAGCCTAGGGAGGACAAAAATGACCTAAATGTTCATCCAATGACACAAATGAACTTATTGGATGAACAAGTTTGGTTAAAAACCCTAATTGGACAAGAATAAGCCTAGGGAGGACGAAAATGACCTAAATGTTCGTCCAATGACACAAATGAACTTATTGGATGCACAAGATTGGTTAAAAACCCTAATTGGACAAGAATAAGCCAAGGGAGGACGAAAATGACCTAAATGTTCATCCAATGACACAAATGAACTTATTGGATGCACAAGATTGGTTAAAAACCCTAATCGGACAAGAATAAGCCAAGGGAGGACGAAAATGACCTAAATGTTCATCCAATGACACAAACACACCTATTGGATGCACAAGATTGGTTAAAAACCCTAATTGGACAAGAATAAGCCTAGGGAGGACGAAAATGACCTAAATGTTCATCCAATGACACAAATGAACTTATTGGATGCACAAGATTGGTTAGTAACCCTAATTGGACAAGAATAAGCCTAGGGAGGACGAAAATGACCTAAATGTTCATCCAATGACACAAACACACCTATTGGATGCACAAGATTGGTTAAAAACCCTAATTGGACAAGAATAAGCCTAGGGAGGACGAAAATGACCTAAATGTTCATCCAATGACACAAATGAGCTTATTGGATGCACAAGATTGGTTAGAAACCCTAATTGGACAAGAATAAGCCTAGGGAGGACGAAAATGACCTAAATGTTCATCCAATGACACAAACACACCTATTGGATGCACAAGATTGGTTAAAAACCCTAATTGGACAAGAATAAGCCTAAGGAAGACGAAAATGACCTAAATGTTCATCCAATGACACAATTGAACTTATTGGATGCACAAGATTGGTTAAAAACCCTAATTGGACAAGAATAAGACTAGGGAGGACGAAAATAACCTAAATGTTCATCCAATGACACAAACACACTTATTGGATGCACAAGATATGTTAGAAACCCTAATTTGACAAGAATAAGCCTAGGGAGGACGAAAATGACCTAACTATTCATCCAATGACACAAATGAACTTATTGGATGCACAAGATTGGTTAAAAACCCTAATTGGACAAGAATAAGCCTAGGGAGGACGAAAATGACCTAAATGTTCATCCAATGACACAAACACACCTATTGGATGCACAAGATTGGTTAGATACCCTAATTGGACAAGAATAACCCTAGGAAGGACGAAAATGACCTAAATGTTAATCCAATGACACAAATGAACTTATTGGATGCACAAGATTGGTTAAAAACCCTAATTGGACAAGAATAAGCCTAGGGAGGACGAAAAT
Source organism: Cicer pinnatifidum (assembly GCA_037974775.1). Taxonomy (NCBI): domain Eukaryota; kingdom Viridiplantae; phylum Streptophyta; class Magnoliopsida; order Fabales; family Fabaceae; genus Cicer; species Cicer pinnatifidum. The sequence goes on from JBBPBR010000426.1 coordinate 14,102, forward strand.
GACCTAAATGTTCATCCAATGACACAAACACACCTATTGGATGCACAAGATTGGTTAGAAACCCTAATTGGACAAGAATAAGCCTAGGGAGGACGAAAATGACCAAAATGTTAATCCAATGACACAAATGAACTTATTGGATGCACAAGATTGGTTAAAAACCCTAATTGGACAAGAATAAGCCTAGGGAGGACGAAAATAACCTAAATGTTCTTCCAATGACACAAATGAACTTATTGGATGCACAAGAATGGTTAAAAACCCTAATTGGACAAGAATAAGCCTAGGGAGGACGAAAATGACCTAAATGTTCATCCAATGACACAAACACACCTATTTGATGCACAAGATTGGTTAGAAACCCTAATTGGACAAGAATAAGCCTAGGAAGGACGAAAATGACCTTAATGTTAATCCAATGACACAAATGAACTTATTGGATGCACAAGATTGGTTGAAAACCCTAATTGGACAAGAATAAGCCTAGGGAGGACGAAAATGACCTAAATGTTCATCCAATGACACAAACACACCTATTGGATGCACAAGATTGGTTAAAAACCCTAATTGGACAAGAATAAGCCTAGGGAGGACGAAAATGACCTAAATGTTCATCCAATGACACAAATGAACCTATTGGATGCATAAGATTGGTTAAAAACCCTAATTGGACAAGAATAAGCTTAGGGTGGACGAAAATGACCTAATTGTTCATCCAATGACACAAATGAACTTATTGGAATCACATGATTGGTTAAAAACCCTAATTGGACAAGAATAAGCCTAGGGAGGACGAAAATGACCTAAATGTTAATTCAATGACACAAATGAACTTATTGGATGCACAAGATTGCTTAAAACCCTAGTTGGACAAGAATAAGCCTAGGGAGGACGAAAATGACCTAAATGTTCATTCAATGACACAAACACACCTATTGGGTGCACAAGATTGGTTAAAAACCCTAATTGCACAAGAATAAGCCTAGGGAGGACGAAAATGACCTAAATGTTCATCCAATGACACAAATGAACTTATTGGATGCACAAGATTGGTTAAAAACCCTAATTGGACAAGAATAAGACTAGGGAGGACGAAAATGACCTAAATGTTCATCCAATGACACAAACACACCTATTGGATGCACAAGATTGGTTAGAAACCCTAATTGGACAAGAATAAGCCTAGGGAGGATGAAAATGACCTAAATATTCATCCAATGACACAAATGAACTTATTGGATGCACAAGATTGCTTAAAACCCTAATTGGACAAGAATAAGACTAGGGAGGACGAAAATAACCTATATGTTTATCCAATGACACAAACACACCTATTGGATGCACACGATTGGTTAGAAACCCTAATTGGACAAGAATAAGCCTAGGGAGGACGAAAATGACCTAAATGTTCACCCAATGACACAAATAAACTTATTGGATGCACAAGATTGGTTAAAAACCCTAATTGGACAAGAATAAGCCTAGGGAGGATGAAAATGACCTAAATGTTCATCCAATGACACAAACACACCTATTGGATGCACAAGATTGGTTAGAAACCCTAATTGGACAAGGATAAGCCTAGGGAGGACGAAAATGACCTAAATGTTAATCCAATGAAACAAATGAACTTATTGGATGCACAAGATTGGTTAAAGACCCTAATTGGACAAGAATAAGCCTAGGGAGGACGAAATAACCTAAATGTTCATCAAATGACTAAACACACCTATTGGATGCACAAGATTGGTTAGAAACCCTAATTGGACAAGAATAAGCCTAGGAAGGACGAAAATGATCTAAATGTTAATCCAATTGCACAAATGAACTTATTGGATGCACAAGATTGGTTAAAAACCCTAATTGAACAAGAATAAGCCTAGGAAGGACGAAAATGACCTAAATGTTAATCCAATGACACAAATGAACTTATTGGATGCACAAGATTGGTTAAAAACCCTAATTGGACAAGAATAAGCCTAGGGAGGACGAAAATGACCTAAATGTTCATCCAATGACACATACACACCTATTGGATGCACAAGATTGGTTAGAAACCCTAATTGGACAAGAATAAGCCTAGGGAGGACGAAAATGACCTAAATGTTCATCCAATGACACAAACACACCTATTGGATGCACAAGATTGGTTAAAAACCCTAATTGGACAAGAATAAGCCTAGGGAGGACGAAAATGACCTAAATGTTCATCCAATGACACAAATACACCTATTGGATGCACAAGATTGGTTAAAAACCCTAATTGGAGAAGAATAAGCCTAGGGAGGACGAAAATGACCTAAATGTTCATCCAATGACACAAATGAACTTATTGGATGCACAAGATTGGTTAAAAACCTTAATTGGACAAGAATAAGCCTAGGGAGGACGAAAATGACCTAAATGTTCATCCAATGACACAAATGAACTTATTGGATGCACGAGATTGCTTAAAAACCCTAATTGGACAAGAATAATCCTAGGGGGGACGAAAATGACCTAAATGTTCATCCAATGACACAAATACACCTATTGGATCCACAAGATTGGTTAGAAACCCTAATTGGATAAGAATAAGCCTAGGGTGGACGAAAATGACCTAAATGTTCATCCAATGACACAAACACACCTATTGGATGCACAAGATTGGTTAAAAACCCTAATTGGACAAGAATAAGCCTAGGGAGGACGAAAATGACCTAAATGTTCATCCAATGACACAAATGAACTTATTGGATGCACAAGATTGGTTAAAAACCTTAGTTGGACAAGAATAAGCCTAGGGAGGACGAAAATGACCTAAATGTTCATCGAATGACACAAATGAACTTATTGGATGCACAAGATTGCTTAAAAACCCTAATTGGACAAGAATAAGCCTAGGAAGGACGAAAATGACCTAAATGTTCATCCAATGACACAAACACACCTATTGGATGCACAAGATTGGTTAAAAACCCTAATTGGACAAGAATAAGCCTAGGGAGGACGAAAATGACCTAAATGTTCATCCAATGACACAAATGAACTTATTGGATGCACAAGATTGGTTAAAAACCCTAATTGGACAAGAAAACGCCTAGGGTGGACGAAAATGTCCTAAATGTTTATCCAATGACACAAATGAACTTATTGGATGCACAAGATAGGTTAAAAACCCTAATTGGACAAGAATATGCCTAGGGAGGACGAAAATGACCTAAATGTTCATCCAATGACACAAATGAACTTATTGGATGCACAAGATTGCTTAAAAACCCTAATTGGACAAGAATAAGCCTAGGGAGGACGAAAATGACCTAAATGTTCATCCAATGACACAAATACACCTATTGGATGCACAAGATTCGCTAGAAACCCTAATTGGACAAGAATAAGCCTAGGGAGGACGAAACTGACCTAAATGTTCATCCAATGACACAAACACACCTATTGGATGCACAAGATTGGTTAAAAACCCTAATTGGACAAGAATAAGCCTAGGGAGGACGAAAATTACCTAAATGTTCATCCAATGACACAAACACACCTATTGGATGCACAAGATTCGTTAGAAACCCTAATTGGACAAGAATAAGCCTAGGGAGGACGAAAATGACCTAAATGTTCATCCAATGACACAAACACACCTATTGGATGCACAAGATTGGTTAAAAACCCTAATTGGATAAGAATAAGCCTAGGGTGGACGAAAATGACCTAAATGTTTATCCAATGACACAAATGAACTTATTGGATGCACAAGATTGGTTAAAAACCCTAATTGGAAGAGAATAAGCCTAGGGAGGACGAAAATGACCTAAATGTTCATCCAATGACACAAACACACCTATTGGATGCACAAGATTGGTTAAAAACCCTAATTGGACAAGAATAAGCCTAGGGAGGACGAAAATGACCTAAATGTTCATCCAATGACACAAATACACCTATTGGATGCACAAGATTGGTTAAAAACCCTAATTGGACAAGAATAAGCCTAGGGTGGACGAAAATGACCTAAATGTTCATCCAATGACACAAATACACCTATTGGATGCACAAGATTAATTAAAAACCCTAATTGGACAATAATATGCCTAGGGAGGACGAAAATGACCTAAATGTTCATCCAATGACACAAATGAACTTATTGGATGCACAAGATTGCTTAAAAACCCTAATTGGACAAGAATAAGCCTAGGGAGGACGAAAATGACCTAAATGTTCATACAATGACACAAATACACCTATTGGATGCACAAGATTTGTTAGAAACCCTAATTGGACAAGAATAAGCCTAGGGAGGACGAAAATGACCTAAATGTTCATCCAATGACACAAATGAACTTATTGGATGCACAAGATTGCTTAAAAACCCTAATTGGACAAGAATAAGCATAGGGAGGACGAAAAATGACCTAAATGTTCATCCAATGACACAAATGAACTTATTGGATGCACAAGATTGCTTAAAACCCTGATTGGACAAGAATAAGACTAGGGAGGAGAAAATGACCTAAATGTTCATCCAATGACACAAACACACCTATTGGATGCACAAGATTGGTTAAAAACCCTAATTGGACAAGAATAAGCCTAGGGAGGACGAAAATGACCTAAATGTTCATCCAATGACACAAATGAACGTATTGGATGCACAAGATTGCTTAAAAACCCTAATTGGACAAGAATAAGCCTAGGGAGGACGAAAATGACCTAAATGTTCATCCAATGAAACAAATGAACTTATAGGATTCACAAGATTGCTTAAAAACCCTAATTGGACAAGAATAAGCCTAGGGAGAACGAAAATGACCTAAATGTTCATCCAATACACAAATGAACTTATTGGATGCACAAGATTGCTTAAAACCCTAATTGGACAAGAATAAGACTAGGGAGGACGAAAATGACCTAAATGTTCATCCAATGACACAAACACACCGATTGGATGCACAAGATTGGTTAGAAACCCTAATTGAACAAGAATAAGCCTAGGGAGGACGAAAATCACTTAAATCTTAATTCAATGACACAAATGAACTTATTGGATGCACAAGATTGCTTAAAACCCTAATTGGACAAGAATAAGACTAGGGAGGACGAAAATGACCTAAATGTTCATCCAATGACACAAACACACCTATTGGATGCACAAGATTGGTTAAAAACCCTAATTGGACAAGAATAAGCCTAGGGATGACGAAAATGACCTAAATGTTCATCCAATGACACAAATGCAATTATTGGATGCACAAGATTGGTTAAAAACCCTAATTGGACAAGAATAAGCCTAGGGTGGACGAAAATGACCTAAATGTTTATCCAATGACACAAATGAACTTATTGGATGCACAAGATTGGTTAAAAACCCTAATTGGACAAGAATAAGCCTAGGGAGGACGAAAATGACCTAAATGTTCATCCAATGACACAAACACACCTATTGGATGCACAAGATTCGTAAGAAACCCTAATTGGACAAGAATAAGCCTAGGGAGGAAGAAACTGACCTAAATGTTCATCCAATGACACAAACACACCTATTGGATGCACAAGATTCGTAAGAAACCCTAATTGGACAAGAATAAGCCTAGGGAGGACGAAAATGACCTAAATGTTCATCCAATGACACAAACACACCTATTGGATGCACAAGATTGGTTAAAAACCCTAATTGGACAAGAATAAGCCTAGGGAGGACGAAAATGACCTAAATGTTAATCGAATGACACAAATGAACTTATTGGATGCACAAGATTGGTTAAAAATCCTAATTGGACAAGAATAAGCCTAGGGAGGACGAAAATGACCTAAATGTTCATCCAATGACACAAACACACCTATTGGATGCACAAGATTGGTTAAAAACCCTAATTGGACAAGAATAAGCCTAGGGAGGACGAAAATGACTTAAATGTTCATCCAATGACACAAACACACCTATTGGATGCACACGATTGGTTAGAAACCCTAATTTGACAAGAATAAGCCTAGGGAAGACGAAAATGACCTAACTATTCATCCAATGACACAAATGAACTTATTGGATGCACAAGAATGGTTAAAAACCCTAATTGGACAAGAATAAGCCTAGGGAGGACGAAAATAACCTAAATGTTCATCAAATGACTAAACACACCTATTGGATGAACAAGATTGGTTAGAAACCCTAATTGGACAAGAATAAGCCAAGGGAGGACGAAAATGACCTAAATGTTCATCCAATGACACAAACACACCTATTGGATGCACAAGATTGGTTAAAAACCCTAATTGGACAAGAATAAGCCTAGGGAGGACGAAAATGACCTAAATGTTCATCCAATGACACAAACACACCTATTGGATGCACAAGATTGGTTAAAAACCCTAATTGGACAAGAATAAGCCTAGGGAGGAAGAAAATGACCTAAATGTTCATCCAATGACACAAACACACCTATTGGATGCACAACTTTGGTTAAAAACCCTAATTGGACAAGAATAAGCCATGGGAGGACGAAAATGACCTAAATGTTCATCCAATGACACAAACTCACCTATTGGATGCACAAGATTCGTTAGAAACCCTAATTGGAAAGAATAAGCCTAGAGAGGATGAAAATGACTTAAATGTTAATCCGATGACACAAATGAACTTATTGGATGCACAAGATTGGTTAAAAACCCTAATTGGACAAGAATAAGCCTAGGGAGGGCGAAAATGACCTAAATGTTCATCCAATGCCACAAACACACCTATTGGATGCACAAGATTGGTTAAAAACCCTAATTGGACAAGAATAAGCCTAGGGAGGACGAAAATGACCTAAATGTTCATCCAATGACACAAACACACCTATTGGATGCACAAGATTGGTTAAAAACCGTAATTGGACAAGAATAAGCCTAGGGAGGACGAAAATGACCTAAATGTTCATCCAACGACACAAACACACCTATTGGATGCACAAGATTGGTTAGAAACCCTAATTTGACAAGAATAAGCCTAGGGAGGACGAAAATGACCTAACTATTCATCCAATGACACAAATGAACTTATTGGATGCACAAGATTGGTTAAAAACCCTAATTGGACAAGAATAAGCCTAGGGAGGAGGAAAATGACCTAACTATTCATCCAATGACACAAACACACCTATTGGATGCACACGATTGGTTAAAAACCCTAATTGGACAAGAATAAGCCTAGGGAGGACGAAAATGACCTAAATGTTCATCCAATGACACAAACACACCTATTGGATGCACAAGATTGGTTAAAAACCCTAATTGGACAAGAATAAGCCTAGGGAGGACGAAAATGACCTAAATGTTCATCTAATGACACAAATGAACTTATTGAATGCACAAGATTGCTTAAAAACCCTAATTAGACAAGAATAAGCCTAGGGAGGACGAAAATGACCTAAATGTTCATCCAATGACACAAATACACCTATTGGATGAACAAGATTGGTTAAAAACCCTAATTGGACAAGAATAAGCCTAGGGTGGACGAAAATGACCTAAATGTTTATCCAATGACACAAATGAACTTATTGGATGCACAACATTGGTTAAAAACCCTAATTGGACAAGAATAAGCCTAGGGAGGACGAAAATGACCTAAATGTTCATCCAATGACACAAACACACCTATTGGATGCACAAGATTGGTTAAAAACCCTAATTGGACAAGAATAAGCCTAGGGAGGACGAAAATGACCTAAATGTTGATCCAATGACACAAATGAACTTATTGGATCCACAAGATTGGTTAAAACCTTAATTGGACAAGAATAAGACTAAGGAGGACGAAAATGACCTAAATGTTCATCCAATGACACAAACACACCTATTGGATGCACAAGATTGGTTAGAAACCCTAATTGGACAAGAATAAGCCTAGGAAGGACGAAAATGACCTAAATGCTAATCCAATGACACAAATGAACTTATTGGATGCACAAGATTGGTTAAAAACCCTAATTGGACAAGAATAAGCCTAGGGAGGACGAAAATGACCTAAATGTTCATCCAATGACACAAACACACCTATTGGATGCACAAGATTGGTTAAAAACCCTAATTGGACAAGAATAAGCCTAGGGAGGACGAAAATGACTTAAATGTTCATCCAATGACACAAATGAACTTATTGGATGCATAAGATTGGTTAAAAACCCTAATTGGACAAGAATAAGCTTAGGGTGGACGAAAATGACCTAATTGTTCATCCAATGACACAAATGAACTTATTGGATGCACAAGATTGGTTAAAAACCCTAATTGGACAAGAATAAGCCTAGGGAGGACGAAAATGACCTAAATGTTCATCCAATGACACAAACACACCTATTGGATGCACAAGATTGTTTAGAAACCTTAATTGGACAAGAATAAGCCTAGGGAGGACGAAAATGACCTAAATGTTAATCCAATGACACAAATGAACTTATTGGATGCACAAGATTGGTTAAAAACCCTAATTGGACAAGAATAAGCCTAGGGAGGACGAAAATGACCTAAATGTTCATCCAATGACACAAACACACCTATTGGATGCACAAGATTGGTTAAAAACCCTAATTGCACAAGAATAAGCCTAGGGGGGAAGAAAATGACCTAAATGTTCATCCAATGACACAAACACACCTATTGGATGCACAAGATTCGTTAGAAACCCTAATTGGACAAGAATAAGCCTAGGGAGGACGAAAATGACCTAAATGTTCATCCAATGACACAAACACACCTATTGGATGCACAAGATTGGTTAAAAACCCTAATTGCACAAGAATAAGCCTAGGGGGGAAGAAAATGACCTAAATGTTCATCCAATGACACAAACACACCTATTGGATGCACACGATTGGTTAGAAACCCTAATTTGACAAGAATAAGCCTAGGGAGGACGAAAATGACCTAACTATTCATCCAATGACACAAATGAACTTATTGGATGCAAAAGATTGGTTAAAAACCCTAATTGGACAAGAATAAGCCTAGGGAGGACGAAAATGACCTAAATGTTCATCCAATGACACAAACACACCTATTGGATGCACAAGATTGGTTAGAAACCCTAATTGGACAAGAACAAGCCTAGGGAGGACGAAAATGACCTAAATGTTCATCCAATGACACAAATGAACTTATTGGATGCACAAGATTGCTTAAAAACCCTAATTGGACAAGAATAAGCCTAGGGAGGACGAAAATGACCTAAATGTTCATTCAATGACACAAATACACCTATTGGATGCACAAGATTGGTTAGAAACCCTAATTGGACAAGAATAAGCCTAGGGAGGACGAAAATGACCTAAATGTTCATCCAATGACACAAACACACCTATTGGATGCACAAGATTGGTTAAAAACCCTAATTGGACAAGAATAAGCCTAGGGAGGACGAAAATGACCTAAATGTTCATCCAATGGCACAAATGAACTTATTGGATGCACAAGATTGCTTAAAACCCTAATTGGACAAGAATAAGACTAGGGAGGACGAAAATGACCTAAATGTTCATCCAATGACACAAACACACCTATTGGATGCACAAGATTGGTTAAAAACCCTAATTGAACAAGAATAAGCCTAGGGAGGACGAAAATGACCTAAATGCTTATCCAATGACACAAATGAACTTATTGGATGCACAAGATTGGTTAAAAACCCTAATTGGACAAGAATAAGCCTAGGGAGGACGAAAATGACCTAAATGTTCATCCAATGACACAAACACACCTATTGGATGCACAAGATTGGTTAAAAACCCTAATTGGACAACAATAAGCCTAGGGAGGATGAAAATGACCTAAATGTTCATCTAATGACACAAACAAACCTATTGGATGCACAAGATTGGTTAAAAACCCTAATTGCACAAAACTAAGCATAGGGAGGACGAAAATAACCTAAATGTTCAACCAATGACACCAATGAACTTATTGGATGCACAAGATTGGTTAGAAACCCTAATTGGACAAGAATAAGCCTAGGGAGGACGAAAATGACCTAAATGTTCATCCAATGACACAAACACACCTATTGGATGCACAAGATTGGTTAAAAACCCTAATTGGACAAGAATAAGCCTAGGGAGGAAGAAAATGACCTAAATGTTCACCCAATGACACAAATGAACTTATTGGATGCACAAGATTGGTTAAAAACCCTAATTGGACAAGAATAAGCCTAGGGAGGACGAAAATGACCTAAATGTTCATCCATTGACACAAACACACCTATTGGATGCACAAGATGGGTAAAAAACCCTAATTGGACAAGAATAAGCATAAGGAGGACGAAAATGACCTAACTATTCATCCAATGACACAAATGAACTTATTGGATGCACAAGATTGGTTAGAAACCCTAGTTGGACAAGAATAAGCCTAGGGAGGACGAAAATGACCTAAATGTTCATCCAATGACACAAACACACCTATTGGATGCACAAGATTGGTTAGAAACCCTAATTTGACAAGAATAAGCCTAGGGAGGACGAAAATGACCTAACTATTCATCCAATGACACAAATGAACTTATTGGATGCACAAGATTGGTTAAAAACCCTAATTGGACAAGAATAAGCCTAGGGAGGACAAAAATGACCTAAATGTTCATCCAATGACCCAAACACACCTATTAGATGCACAAGATTGGTTAAAAACCCTAATTGGACAAGAATAAGCCTAGGGAGGACGAAAACGACCTAAATGTTCATCCAATGACACAAACACACCTATTGGATGCACAAGATTGGTTAAAAACCCTAATTGAACAAGAATAAGCCTAGGGAGGACGAAAATGACCTAAATGTTCGTCCAATTACACAAATGAACTAATTGCATGCACAAGATTGGTTAAAAACCCTAATTGGACAAGAATATGCCTAAGGAGGACGAAAATGACCTAAATGTTCATCCAATTACACAAATGAACTTATTGGATGCACATGATTGGTTAAAAACCCTAATTGGACAAGAATAAGCTTAGGGAGGACGAAAATGACCTAAATGTTAATCCAATGACACAAATGAACTTATTGGATGCACAAGATTGCTTAAAACACTAATTGGACAAGAATAAGCCTAGGGAGGACGAAAATGACCTAAATGTTCATCCAATGACACAAACACACCTATTGGATGCACAAGATTGTTTAGAAACCCTAATTGGACAAGAATAAGTTTAGGAAGGACGAAAATGAATTAAATGTTCATCCAATGACACAAATGAACTTATTGGATGCACAAGATTGGTTAAAAACCCTAATTGGACAAGAATAAGCCTAGGGAGGACGAAAATGACCTAAATGTTCATCCAATGACACAATTGAACTTATTGGACGCACAAGATTGGTTAAAAACCCTAATTGGACAAGAATAAGCCTAGGGAGGACGAAAATGACCTAAATGTTCATCCAATGACACAAACACACCTATTGGATGCACACGATTGGTTAGAAACCCTAATTTGACAAGAATAAGCCTAGGGAAGACGAAAATGACCTAACTATTCATCCAATGACACAAATGAACTTATTGGATGCACAAGAATGGTTAAAAACCCTAATTGGACAAGAATAAGCCTAGGGAGGATGAAAATAACCTAAATGTTCATCAAATGACTAAACACACCTATTGGATGCACAAGATTGGTTAGAAACCCTAATTGGACAAGAATAAGCCAAGGGAGGACGAAAATGACCTAAATGTTCATCCAATGACACAAACACACCTATTGGATGCACAAGATTGGTTAAAAACCCTAATTAGACAAGAATAAGCCTAGGGAGGACGAAAATGACCTAAATGTTCATCCAATGACACAAACACACCTATTGGATGCACACGATTGGTTAGAAACCCTAATTTGACAAGAATAAGCCTAGGGAGGACGAAAATGACCTAACTATTTATCCAATGACACAAATGAACTTATTGGATGCACAAGATTGGGTAAAAACCCTAATTGGAAAAGAATAAGCCTAGGGAGGACGAAAATGACCTAAATGTTCATCCAATGACACAAACATACCTATTGGATGCACAAGATTGGTTAGAAACCCTAATTGGACAAGAATAAGCGTAGGGAGGACGAAAATGACCTAAATGTTAATCCAACGACACAAATGAACTTATTTGATGCACAAGATTGGTTAAAAACCCTAATTGGACAAGAATAAGCCTAGGGAGGACGAAAATAACCTAAATGTTCATCAAATGACTAAACACACCTATTGGATGCACAAGATTGGTTAGAAACCCTAATTGGACAAGAATAAGCCTAGGGAGGACGAAAATGACCTAAATGTTCACCCAATCACACAAATGAACTTATTGGATGCACAAGATTGGTTAAAAACCCTAATGGGACAAGAATAAGGTTAGGGAGGACGAAAATGACCTAAATGTTCATCCAATGACACAAACACACCTATTGGATGCACACGATTGGTTAGAAACCCTAATTTGACAAGAATAAGCCTAGGGAGGACGAAAATGACCTAACTATTTATCCAATGACACAAATGAACTTATTGGATGCACAAGATTGGTTAAAAACCATAATTGGAAAAGAATAAGCCTAGGGAGGACGAAAATGACCTAAATGTTCATCCAATGACACAAACATACCTATTGGATGCACAAGATTGGTTAGAAACCCTAATTGGACAAGAATAAGCGTAGGGAGGATGAAAATGACCTAAATGTTAATCCAATGACACAAATGAACTTATTTGATGCACAAGATTGGTTAAAAACCCTAATTGGACAAGAATAAGCCTAGGGAGGACGAAAATAACCTAAATATTCATCAAATGACTAAACACACCTATTGGATGCACAAGATTGGTTAGAAACCCTAATTGGACAAGAATAAGCCTAGGGAGGACGAAAATGACCTAAATGTTCACCCAATGACACAAATGAACTTATTGGATGCACAAGATTGGTTAAAAACCCTAATTGGACAAGAATAAGCCTAGGGAGGACGAAAATGACCT